>CM021108.1:213614048-213759928 GCA_007115665.2 Sequoiadendron giganteum
AAAAATAGGATGTGGTCTACTAAGCATCAAAAGTAAAGTATCATCATTAAAACTCAAGCATGATTCCCTTAGGGATTTCATGTACAAGTAGATCATAGAACTAGTTTTGCATGATTCCATTCGGGTCTTCAATCTAATTTATGTTTATAGTACTCACTTGTGTGATCCCTTTGTTGGTGTTTTTTCCCACATAGTGATCACAGTTCTCTAAGAGGTAGCCAACCCCTATCAAGGATGACTGCAACAACTAGTGGCCAACTAACGAGAGTCAGTTAGGAACTGATTCTCTCCTACACTTTTGGCTTTGTAGGACCATGGTTGGTAAACCTACATGTGTTCATAAGAAATCCATATAACTGATCAGAACAACTTCTACATATAGATCACAATCCCTACACACTCAAGGGAATAGTCACCATTCTTGGTATTGGCAGACCAGAGAATAAGTACCAGCAGAAGAGGAACAAAATTGTCCCACTAACAATAAGGAAATACCTCCTGAGGGAAGACAAAGTTTTAATATATGTTTATGTTTAGTATTTGGGTTACCATACTTAGAGCTTACAGTCTTATACCAAAGAGAAGGCTATAAACACTGTTCAGTGCCTCATCCATTGGGCAACGAAGTCATACAGAGTATAATTCTGATACTGTGAACTTATCTTCATATAGCATTACTATCATGAGATATTTCAATATATTAAGACAGTACTACTTCGTGAATCCTGAGCATATACAACCATTAACATGTAATTGACTCTTCAAGCATTTGATTAACTTCTTAAGTTAAAGCAAGAAAACTAACTACACTTTCAATTAATTATTGAAACTAAAAAGAGAAACCCTTGATAACTCCATTCATAATCCATGGCACACACACAGGAGAGAAAACCATCTTAATTTTGTAGATTTCTTTCGATATCAGTAATTAAAAAGAATAACATACTAACTGTATACAAATCCCTACTTGGGATGATTTCCTGAACTATATGTTCATAACCCCTCAACCTTAAAATTATCTATATAGATTCCAAAGCCTTGGACCCAAAAAGGCTGACCCTACAATGAGCCGTGAAATCTCCTTTTTATATCAGGAGAGCAACAAGCATTAGGCTACATTGTCAATACAAAATTGAATTTCAACTCAAAGTGAAATTCAAATTCACATTCCTTATCATTCGATAATATCGCATATGATTGAAGGAATCAAAAAATGGATACACAGTAACTAGTCAGAGAACAAAAATTCATGCAAAGCACACGCACATCCACGCCCATAGAAGAAAAAAAGCAAGAGAAAACACGTCCAACTAACCCACCACTAGTTATCATCAAGAGAAAACACAGCCCCGGTACAGGCGACCACTTCGAGTTTGCGCCTAAGACAGTGATGAAACCTCCTCTTCACGACCAGCTTTGCCAGCATGACCCCTAACAACCGGACCCGGTGCCAATGCAGTTATCAGTTGAACTGCCATGGCCTCCTCGTTTACTCCAATGAGTTCAGTTAAAGTGGCCAAGTAACACCTGTAGTCCGAGTTAGTATCAGATTCATCTGAATCAAAAATGATCATAGGGGATGAATAGTGCACTGGCTTCTTTTCAATATTTCTTGTAGTACCCTTGGGTGATATGAGTGTAACAGGCTCCATCATGACTAGTAACGCTTGGGATCCCAACCTTGCACTCCTACATTTAATTGATTTATCCATAAAAGAAATAGAGCTCTGCAATACACAGGAGAAGAAACCTTCCTGCACATAGACATAAAAAGATGCAATGTTAATTGCACACAATTTAGTCAGCATTTATAGAATGGCCCCAACATGCAGGGTACAATTGCTTGAAATCAATTCAAGCACTCGAACAATTAGTGACCGAGATAACCATGAATACTCTCAGTAGGATGGCACTGTTCACACACCGGAGAGAATCAGGCGGAGATCCTCTAGAGAAGGAAAACACGTGCCATTAATGACACAAGCAACAACCAGGCAATATATGCCACGCAGACAAGTCACACACCCCCTCATTGAAATTTAACCGCTGATTCGAAACACACTTGACAAAACGGAGGGTTGAGATCAAGTCAATGGATACTGACAATCCACCTCGATGCCTGGGAAAACACATCCAATCAAAACCCTAAAAAAATAGCAGATATGAACCACATAGTGGGACCCACATAGGCCTATTGGCAGCAAAAGAAAAGCCACATGTCACATCCTCGTAGACCTCGCAACACCCTTCAGAATATTTACTCCGCTCATGCGAGGTGTGCGAGAAACCATAATTAAGCCTATTATTAATGACCATTGCTAGTGAAAAGATAGTCACACGTCACCACCAACACCTCGGGAAGAAAACCCACACATCCGCTTATGCTAGATGGTGACATCTCATGAACCTCACACCACTTTGGTGATGCCATCAAGAAAACCTGTGAGGTCAATGAGAAGCAGCCTAGATCCAAACCAGTGATCAGACAGTTCAACAGACTTTAGGTAAAACATCCAAGTGGGACCCACACTGAAACTCCCAGCGGTATAGAACATAAGCCGTCTTAGCAAAAAGATCGACGAATCAGGTGAAACGGGGGCGGTAAAGCATGACCCGAGAGGGATAAAAGCTCACTTAAGTAATCGATTGCCCCCCGTAATAAGTCACTGCTGGAACATAACAAGAGGGTTTACAAAATTCGATAATTCAAAGTTACGATGGGTAACTTCGAAATCCTAAGACCTCAGCTCTCATCACTTAAAATGAAATTCCCATCACCCTTTACTTGGTCTTCATTAACATATATGTTTAGCACTACCTTACGTGTATGTGTGTATGCATGTACATGTATGCATATATATATATATACATGTACATGTGCATGTGTGTATGTATGTATGTATGTACATATGTGTGCATGTATGTATGTATATATGTATGTATATGTGTATATGTGCATGTACACATGTGTGTATATGTGTATATATGTACATATGTATGTGTGTATGTATATGTATATATGTGTATAATTTGCATATATATGTGTATGTGTGTATATATATGTGCATGTGTGTATGTATGTATGTACGTATGTGTGCATGTGTGTATGTATATATGTATGTATATGTGTATATGTGCATGTAGGCATGTGTGTATATGTGTGTATATGTGTATATGTGTGTGTATGTATACATATATGTGTATAATTTGCATATATATGTGTATGTGTGTATGTATCTATATGTGTACATACATATGTATGTATATGTACCTGTACATACATATGTACATACATACACACATACACATGTATATATGAAAATTATACGTGCATATATGTATACATACACACATACACATATACATGTATACACACACATGCGTACATGCACATATACACATATACATGTACTACATATATATACATACACACATGCACACATACACATACATACATACACACATGCACATGTATGTATGTATATATACACATGCATACACATACATACACACATGTACCTACATGTACATGTACACACATATATATATACATTTACTTGATTGCTATTGTGAGATTCTTGAATATAATTAATGGTTAATTTTATGTTTTTTATCTCTAGAATGAATTGATGGTAGAAATTTATAATTTTCTTTCCCTATCTATCTTTTATGTGTTATTCATGTATATTTTATTTTAATGATATGCAAACCTCCAGATTTAAACATTTACATAGATACATATATCATGCCCGATGAGGGATCTCACCATTCCCCTCATTCTAGTGAAGAGGCTCAAAATAGATCAAATGTATATTAGGATAGTATTGTTAGATTAAACAATGCTCTAAAATGTTTAGAGCAAATAATTCACAACTCCCCCAATTTGGCTAATTGAGATAGATTAGTCACTATTAGAGATGAGATTCATCGAATTATTGGGATGATTCAATCATTCAACCCTTATGATGAGATCAACATTGAGCAATTTTATTTGTCTCTTGCTATGAGTGTTACTGGCACAATGAATTATAGAGAAGTTGACAAATTAGTTTCAGCTGAAAATGTGTTAACCATG
Organism: Sequoiadendron giganteum; assembly: GCA_007115665.2. NCBI lineage: Eukaryota > Viridiplantae > Streptophyta > Pinopsida > Cupressales > Cupressaceae > Sequoiadendron > Sequoiadendron giganteum. The sequence goes on from CM021108.1 coordinate 213,618,124, forward strand.
TTCCCTCATTATACAAGAAAAAATAGAATTAGAGGATATGTGGTTACGAGGTGTGTAGATCCTCTTGTTGCGCCATTCATATACCCTAGATGGTTGGTAGTGTATCATAGATGGCCTCACAATGATGAGCTGCCAGGATATTTTGTGAAACAGTTATATGCAAAATTTCATTTACAGATAGATGTGGACTACACATCTCATCCTGAGCATGCTAGCCAAGGTAAAGGCCATTTTTATGACAAACCACAATTTAGACGTCTAGGTTTGCCACCGCCTATGGATAAGAGGGCATTAGTTGGCCCAAACCAAAACCAAAACATGTGGAATTGCTAGCAGTAGGGGAGTCAGCAACATGCTCTAATCGATCCCAGATTATTGATAACATTGCCTCTATTATGACATAGATTGATCATATTTCATCTGATCAAGTTGGTAGATACTTATTACGCCCGCGGATCAGCCTTCCTCCCACAGAGGCTACATCAACATCTTATGATCCATTTATTTGTGCCGATCTACCTACTCCTTTATATATCAAGCATATGAACCACACGACTTTGCGTAATATGTGTAGAGTCTCAGTTTCAAATTTACTAGTAGCATATCGGGTCATTAGCGAGGACCATGGGATCTCTCTCAACCGTGTACATGAATTTATTAGAGAGTTATATCCTTACCGTACACATTCGAGCCACGAGGTGGCAACTCCAGGGGATATTCTAGAGAAGCCTATAGATCCTTTAGCTTGTCTAGGTCATCAAGATGTTACAGATAAAGTTGCTCAGGTTACTAGGACAACTGATGTTGTCCATGGTGCATATACTCAGCTTCTTTTTGGCACTGATACTGTACATACTACAAATCCCCCTGTGATGTCCTTGCATTCTAATGAGCTTAGTGACATTGGTAGAGCCCTCAATCAGGCATGTCAGGTACTTAAATAATTTACAGTATATATATACATTTAATTATGTTCTAAAAAAATACGTACGATACATGTTTAACATGTTTAACTCTTGATTAAAATCGACATGTACAAGTGAATTTTTTTAAGCAGTATGGTGATTTGTTAGAGTTTTTAAATTTGGCACATGATGGCGATCCCATACAACACACAAATGAGGTACATTTATATAATTTTTTTTTACATATATATATATATATATATATAAGTTGTACATGTACACACACTTAAATTAAATTAAATTTTAAAAGTTCATTCATGTGTGCACGTACTTGAACACATGTAGGGCTCAGGACATGCATCTAGAGAGATTGGATTGGGACATGGATGCACACATGATCATGGTACCATGCAGCACATACCTGAGGTACATTTAAATTATTTTATATATAATTTAAAATTTAATAGTACTCAATTTGTGAGTTTTAACACGTTGAAAGTTTGTACATGTACATACAAGTTTAGATAATTTCGTGTGCACTAACTTGAACAAATGCAGGTTTTGGGATGAGGCTCAAGACATGCATCTAGAGAGCTTGGATCGGGACATGGATCCACACATGATCATGGTCCCATGCAACACATACCTGAGGTACATTTAAATAATTTTAAATATAATTTTTAAAATTTAATTGTACTCGATTTGTAAGTTTGAACACGTTGAAAGTTTGTACACATGTATATACAAGTTTAGATAATTTCATGTGCAAGTAGTTGAACACATGCAGGTTTTGGGATGAGGCTCAGGACACGCATCAAGAGATCTTGGATCAAGACATGGATCCACACATCTTGGACCAGGAGAGGGATTAGTCCATGGATTGAGGGAGAGATAGAGGAAGAGATCAAGAAAGAGATTGGGCCATAGATCTGATGATTGTATTCACAGTAGATTTCAGTCTCTTTGAGATCGGATTATTATGTTGTCTAGACACTTTTTATGATTTATGTACATACATCACATTATTCATACATGTTTATGTTTTATGATATATATTTGTACACTTGTTATGATTTACAGATCACATTCACACAGGTTTGTACATGTTTTATGGTTTGTTCATAAATTTGTTATCGTGCATTATTATGGTTTTCAAACACTTGTTAAACATCTATTTACATCGTGCAAATTATTACATGGTTTTATTTATTTAACAAGTTTGTACAGGTTTAAATTTAAATTTAAATTATGGTTTGTTCACACAAGTGTTGCACACATCTATATTGACAAGTTACCTACTTAAACTTGACTAAGTTAGATCATGTATAACTATGATGTACACAATTTGTATTCAATTATCATGTGATATATATATAGTTGTATGGTACAATATCCAGCTAATCATATCAAATTATATTTAGATAAAAATGATCTTATAGCTATATAAATACCATATTACAAACTTTAGGCACTTTGCTAAAAATGGAATCTAGGTCACTATTTACTTTTTATTGATTTTGAATGTTCTCTAGCTTACATCATAATAGTCTGGAATGAGCAACTATTTTATAGAGATTCAAAACTAAATAAAATAAATGATAAAAATTAAATTCTAAGTTATACACATGTATCACTAATATACTTCATCTAAAAATAGCAATGTAACCTTTACACAAATAATTCTAGATCTTCTACAAACCATGTTTTTAGGATAAAATAATTCCTAGACATGTTGCACTCCAAATCCTTCCTGCACAAGCATTGAACTTGTAATTTAAGAGGGGTAAAAAATAGGTAAATCAGTTAAATGAATAAGATTAACTATCAAATGGAAATATCTAGTGAAAAATCTAGACTATACCTTTTCTATTATTTCTAACATTAAGGTAGTGTCCTAGGTAGATTGGATCTCCTTTTAGGTTATTAACCAATCTTGTCACCTTGCCAGCTTGACTTCTAATGTTGATGTGAAGAAATATTGACTAGGTCTAGGATCTCTTTTTCCACATCACAATTAACAAAGGAAAAATCCATAAGGCTCACACAATAGTGCCAAGTGTCTTAATCCTATGAATTGAGACAAAAAAACCCGAAGATTAAGAATAAGGTGTGAACAGGTCCTAAAGTCTAAGTGGCTAGATAAAATACCATTTTGTGCCAACAATAAGATCTCTTGGATGATATTAAAATCCTCTATTAAAACAAATTTGGATTATTCTTTTTAAATAAAAATTTAAAGGGTGTAAATAAAGTTTTTCATGCTTCAATTTAGCACAAAATATCACTTAGGAAGGGTTCTATTATTGTTGGAAATGTTTATTGTGATTCTAGATAAAATATTAAAAACTTGTCCTAGGGTTATGATTCTTATTTAGATTACGTGTCCTAGGGTTATGATTCTTATTTATATTATGTGTGCCTAATAATGAAACATGTTATTTGGGCCAATTAACAAGAGTAACTTTAAATATCCTTTACACATCAATCTCTACAAAGCTTAGGATGAACTGATCCTTAAAGGATTTAAAGGATAATCATACATAAATTTTATAATAATTTATCAAAATAATTCTAAACCTTAAGATAGATTGAATTCATTCTTTACTTTGTCACTGACTCTTTTCTATGTGAACTTTTGTGATCTCATTTGTTAGTGTAGGTTTATATTTTCCTTTATTGGGGTTATTGCATTTTTCATATATATATTTTTTAGGATTTTTTATGTTGTTAGGATAGGATCCTTTATGAGGGTGGATGACATCTTCCATTAGTGTAATTAACACCTATTTTTGGTGGTTAGAGTTATTTTTATTAGTTCTCTTTTTCTCCTCTCTTATGTATATATACTCATGACCTTTTCTCTATAGATGCCTGCATAATTTCCTATTAGAATGGTGATTATTCATATTTGGATTATATTGAGTTCATAATTATACATGAGTTCACATGTGATTAGGATTAGAATGGTGATTATAAAGATAGAACATGTGATCTTTAATGAATTATTAGGATGAAGGGGGATGCTTAGGATGAAAATAATAATTTTCTAGGATGTGAGATGCATACTAGGATATGATAATGGATGATCTTGAAAATTTGAAGGTGAACAAGTAAGGTCATATTAAATTTCAAAAATTATGACCAAGCCTTTGAAAAAACCCATTCTAAATCATGCCACATGTTCTAGTCAATTTATAAATTATATATATAGATCTAGCTCGATCTATAAAAAGTTTGAGTATGTACACACGTGCGTATCCAAAAAACAACTTAAAGCTCCTTGTACATAAAATATGGATCCTCTCTATCTTTAATTATCTCTAATTTTTTTTCATGATCTTCAATAGGCAACCTCCACTTTTGTTTGGCACATCCTTTTTTAGGTAAAGTTTCTAAATTTATTTTTGTTGCTATAACTAGGTGACTGTAATGTAGAACCTTTTGTCTTGGCATATAATCAACAAAATAAATACCATTTTTATCTGTCTTTATTTTTTGATAATATGTGCCTTCAATAATGACTGATCCAATGGGATACTCTTGTCCATCACCATCTGTCATCAATTCCACCAATTTGCTTTTTGGTTGCGTACATCTTAGTAGATAGTAATCTACACCTTCTGCATTATTAGGATCTGCAACAACAACGAAAATATCTCCTGTACACACCATATATTTTTTTATCAATTTTAACTAAATTAAACACATGGACTTAAAACTTACTTAAACATGTAATATATTTAAATCAAATTTAACTAAATTAAGATCAATTTCCATACCTGTAACAACTAAATTAGATACACGTTCATAATTAGCTGAATAGAGAGGATCGTAGACATCGACATTGTCATCTTCAACAAAAGGAGGCATTGATATTAATTTTTTCATTTCCCATTGTGAAACATACCCATCTATAATTGATAGGGTGAGGGTTGGATGGAACAATCACTGTTCCATGCTCTGGATCTTTGTTTGCAAGATCTCCTTGGTGTCTCCTCCACCTTATCCTTTAGGACCTACCTCATGTCTAGGTACCCCTAGTTCTACTAGCCAACCCCACTATCATCTCACTCTCAATCTACCAAGCCAATCTTGGTGCCATGCCACTAACACTCCCTTAGCCCTTATTCTTCCCTAAAGGCTAATCTGAACTCCATACTCAATTTGATCTTCGCAGGGGTGTGGGATATTCCCAAAGGCTTCTAACCATCTCCCTAGGGTTCTTGACAATCCACCATACTCCATTTGTCATTCGCTACCTCCAAACCCTCAGTTAGGGTTTATTAGGCTACTAGCCCAAGAGCCCCAATTAGGCCTCCAACTCCGAGAAAATAGGCTGATGCTTCTAAATTATCCAAAGAATATCCATTCTTTCTTTGAGGTTCCTGTTACCTATGTCCACCTTTCAAAGAGTTTTGGAAACTTAGGTCTCCACTATCTGTACAACTCCACAAACTGGAACTGACCAAGAATTTGGTTCTTTTTAGGTCTTTTCCCTGTATTTTGCAAACTATCAAAGGTTTCCTCTCATCAAATAGGCTGATGAGGCTTCCTCCTTCTTAGTAAGCCTTGGAAAGGAATTCACCCACCCTTTCCACACCGTGCATTGCCTGGAGATTGCCACCCCTGCACGTTAAGTGCCTCTTTCTCCTTGTCTTTCCTAGCCGGGCACTATTAAGCTCGCCTAGGAGAAGACTTTCTCCATGACTCCAGGACTCCTAACCACACCTAAACCTACTATAATTACAACCATGGAGTCTAGCCTCAATCCCCAAAAGCCCGTACACTAGGTACAGTGGGAAAGAGAACTAAATCTCCATTCTTGATAGGTTGCCAGTCAGATCAGCAATACAAAAGAAACAAAATAACTACCAAACACACCTACAAATTGAACACACACCCTAAATACTACCACAAAAACTTAAAGAGTAGTCCACACCACAAACGACAACATATTACAGAGCCATGATCGCTCCTGACCACTGAATTTAAAGCATAACACATAAATTTAGTCAATCCTTCTCATTGTCCACACTAGCATTCATGAACTTCCAAAATTACAAAAGCTTCCAACCTTTCTCATAGGTTGAAGCACAACATAAATAGGCCTTACAATTTAGTTAAGCTCGAGCCTAACTGTTCCATGGCCGCTTGTGGCTTTCCATAGGCCTTATTTTCAAAATTTTAAAGAAAACTATCACCTAGGAGGGTCTACAAGGTCCTAAGTCATCTCTGTAGCCAAATTCCAAACTAGCAAATGGTCAACATGACCTTCATGAAAATGAAACAAGTTATTAAATGCCTCCAAGGTAGAAATTCAAGAGTTAGAAGGAAAATGCTACTTTAGATCTAAAACAATTTGTCAATTGATGACCTTCTAGAAAACTCTCCTAGATGCACTTTGGGGTGCTCCTACACCATTCTCCCCCTTTGCATAGACTTTAAGGAATGTGAGGAGAGATGAGAGATGGGTCAATACCCTACTTCTTGAACTGGGATTCATCCACCCATGTAGCCTCAAATTCATGTTTTTTCTTCCACTTGACAAGATGGTCCATGTACACCTTATGCCTTGTTGATTTCTTCACCCTTGATTCCAAGATCCTTTCTGCTTGAAGCTTGTATTGAATAGGTAAGGGTATGTTGCTTACATCCTTGAAGATCTCCCTACTGGTCTAATCCTTATCATTGATTGATCCCTTGTACCTGATCAAATCAGCTACATTGAGATTGGTGAAATTCGCAAATCTGCAGGTAACTCCACCTTGTATGCATTCTTCCCATACTTGGCTAATATCTTGCATGGTCCCACTCTTTTCATCTAAAATTTGGTTGATATTCCCTTCTGCAACCTGGATTTGTTAAGCTGAACCATGACATAATCTCCTACTGCAAATTGCAAATCTTTCCTTGACAAATTTACCTTATCCTTCAAATTTTGTGTAGCCTTGGTGACTGTCCTCTTTACCTGCTCCTGAATCTCTTTCATGGTTTGAGTGAAGTCTTCTGCATATCCAATCTTATGTTCCATAGCTCCTAGATCCCTGAGCTCACATATACCTCTTGGGTGCATTCCATACACAATCTCAAAGGGACTCTTCCCTATGGTTCGGTTTACACTATCATTATAAGCATACTCAACCTGTGATATTACCATATCCCAAGTCTGTCCATATTCTTTAGTTAAGCACCTTAGTAGGTTACCTAGCACCCTGTTAACCACCTTTGTTTGACCATCGGTCTGAGGATGGTAAGCTGATCCAAAAGATAGGTTGGTACATAATCTTCTCCATAGAGTCTTCCAAAAGTGACTCATGAACTTCACATCCCTGTCTGAAACAATGGTTAAAGGCAATCCATGGATCCTTACAATTTCCTTAAAGAAAAGGTGAGCTATATAGCTAGCATCATGAGTGGTTTTACAAGGAATAAAGTGACTCATCTTGCTGAATCTGTCTACCACCACATACACACTATCAAATCCAGTCTTGGTCTTAGGGAGTCCTACCACAAAATCCATGCTCACACACTCCCATGGTCTATTAGGAATGGGTAGGGGTTGATATAAACCAACATTACTAGCTCCTCCCTTAGCTTTCATACACACTATACATTGCTCCACATACCTCCTAACATCTCTTGACAACTTAGGCCAATAGTATAACCTTTGCACTAGTTCTAATGTCTTATTGATGCCAAAATATCGACTAAGACTTCCATTATGCTTTTCTTGAATGAGGTTTTCTCTCATTGACCCTCTTGGAACACATAACTGATTCCCTTTAAACAACAATCCACTTTGCAAAGTATACTCTGAGTATTGGCTATGAAAATGATTCTCAAAGTCAGAACATACCTTGTAGGCCTCTAAGAAATCTTCATCCTCCCCATAGAGATCCTTGAAACTCTCTATGCCAATGCTCTTGATCTGTATCTCTTGCAGTATCAGCAATCTTCTACTCAATGCATCTACTACCTTGTTCAATTGTCCCTTCTTGTGCTTGATGGTGAAAGTAAAAGCTTGAATGTACTCCATCCATTTCAAGTGTCTATTGCTCAACTTCTCTTGAGTGTTGATATAGCTAAGTGCCTGATTATCAGTAAAGACCACAAACTCCTTGGGTAGAAGGTAATGCCTCCACTTCCTAAGTGACTGAACCAAAGCATAAAGTTCTAGATCATAGGTAGAATACTTCTTCTTAGATTCATTAAGCTTTTCACTGAAGAAAGCTATGGGCCTGCCTTCTTGACTAAGCACTCCTCCTACTACAAGTCCACTAGCATCATAGTCCATAGTAAAAGCTTGGCAATAAGAGAATAGGTTGAGTTTCCACTTCTTGTTTTAGTTTCTCAAATCCTTTCTCAACTTCTTGAGTCCACACAAACTTAGTTTTCAAACCACCCTTGATTGTCTCTAATACTGGTGCACATATACCACTAAAGATTCTTATGAATTTCCTATAAAATTGAGCCAATCCATGGAAACTTCTTACCTCAGTCCCTGTGGTTGGTGTAGGCTAGTTGAGGATAGCTTCCACCTTGCTTGGATCCATTTTCAATGATCCTTGAGACACTACAAAACCCAAATATACAAGCTCTTGTTTGAAAAACTCATACTTCTCTAGGTTGATGGCTAACTTATCCTCTTCCAATATTCTAAGAACCATCTCCACATGCTTTAGATGTTCTTCTGCTGTCTTGCTAAAGATGAGTATATCATCAAGATATACCACCACAAATAACCCTATAAAGTCCTTGAGTACTTCATTCATGAGCCTCATGAATGTGCTAGGGGCATTAGAGAGGCCAAATGGCATAACTCTCCACTCATACAACCCATCTATTGTCTTAAATGCTGTCTTCCACTCATCTCCATCCTTGATTCTGAACTGATGGTATCCACTCTTGAGATCCAACTTGGTGAAGTACTGAGCTCCACCAAGACAATCCATCAAGTCTTCAATCCTAGGAATAGGGAACCTATACCTGATTGTAATTCTATTTATTGCTCTAGAGTTAGTGCATAATCTCCACTTGCCTCCTTTCTTGGTTGCTAAGACCACTGGTACTGTACATGGGTTGATGCTCTTCCTAATCAAGCCTTGATCCAACAACTCCTGCACTTGTCTAGCTACCTCTAGATTTTGATCCGGTGTAAACTTATAAGCTACTTTGTTAGGCAATGATGCTCCAGGTATGAAGTTAATCTGATGACTAATGGCCCTTTTTGGAGGTAAAGTTGCAGGTGCACCATCACTTACTATATCCTTATACCTCTCAAGCAATCTCTGGACTGCTCTGGGTATGACTATTTTTTTAGTCTTGTCTTCTTCTTTGGACAACAACATGACCATATATCCTTCACCCCCTTGATGTAGGTTGTTAAGGAACTCCTTTCCACTACTTAACAGGACACTTGGTGTCTTTGATTGTCCCTCTTCTTCTTCTAACAGTGACTGCAACTTAAATGTTTTCCCATCCTTCTTAAATGAAATGGTATTCTCCTTTCCATCATAGATGGCACTTCTGTCATACTGCCATGGTCTACCCAATAGTAGATGGCATGCATCCATAGGTAATACATCACAAATTAGCTTATCCTTGTACTCTCCAATGGAAAAATCCACCGTTACTTGCTCATTGACAAGAACACTCTGCCCTTTGTTTAACCATGTCACTTTGTAGGGGTTAGTGTGGGGTACCTTCTCCAATTTTAGCTTCTTTACTAACTCTTCTGAGATGATGTTGTCTGTTCAACCTGAATCTACAATGACCTTACACACTTTTCCAAGTATCTTGCATCTCACTCTAAATAGAGCTCTTCTTTGTTTTGGTTCTTCCTTGACCGGTTGTCTGATCAAAACCCTCCTAAACATCAGATTCTCTCCCATTTCAGATTCAATATGACTGATCTTTGGTGATTTAGTGCTCATGGTGTCCTCTTGTGCATATGCCACCCTCTTCTCAACATTTGATGAAGATGCTTTCTCCAGGAACCTATAAGCTGGATGGCCTACTTGACCACAATGGTAACATTTCATAGTAGCAAAATATGAATTGCTCCTGCCTGCTCCTCTTCCTCTATTGGATCCTCCTTGAGAACCTCTACCTCGTCCATAACCTCCTCTAGAAGATGTTTCACCTCCATGCTCTGTGAGTTTAGATTCACCTTGGTTTCTTTGTTCATTTCATCTACCTTGGTAGCCACCACTCTGTCCTCTTTGATCTCTTTGTTCTCTGCCTTTGCCTCTACTCTTAGAAGCCTGATCATGTTTCCTCTTGCTTCTTTCCTCAATCTTGATAGCTAATTGATAGCATTGGTGCACTGTCTTTGGGCTTAGAAGAGTCATCTCCTCTTGGATATTCCACTTCAAGCTGTTAAGATACCTATCCACCTTGAGAATTTCATCTTCTGAGACATTTGACCTCATACAAAGTTTTTGAAACTCCTCAGTGTAAGTGTTCACATCTTGGTCTCTTTCCCTCAAGCTTTGCCTCTTCTTGTGTAACTGGATCTCATAATCATCTGGTATGTATGCTTCTCTCACTTTTTCCACCATACCTTTCCAAGTTGAAATAGGCCTCTTGCCTTCCTTTTCCCTCTCCGTCTGAATGAATTTCCACCATGTCAAGGTAGATCCTCTCAATCTAGACTTGGCCACCTTCACCTTCTATGCTTCTATGACTCCATCACATTCAAAAAGGTTCTCCATGCCTTCTATCCAATCTAGGACTAGGTCAGCCTCCAATTTGCCACTAAACAGTGGAATGCCTTCAAGTACTTTCCCACTCAAATCTTTCAATGCCTTGAAGAAACGCTCCTCTTATAGAACAGGGTCAGGTTCAGGGGTCTTGTCTTCCTCTGCAACCTCTTCACTCTTTGGTACCCTGCCCTCCAATCTATCATTCACCTCATCGGCCTTGATTTGCACATTGCTCAATGCTTCCTCAAGTTGTGCCAATCTTTCTCTCAACCTCCTATTATCTTCCTCCTAATCTTCAACCTTCTTTTCCAACTCAATGTTTGTCACCATGGTTGTGGAACCACTGGATTCAAGGTCTAACATACAATTTCTAACCCAAATCTTTAACTTGCTCTGATACCAATTTGATAAGGTGAGGGTTGGATGGAACAATCATTGTTCCATGCTCTGGATCTTTGTTTGCAAGATCTCCTTGGTGTCTCCTCCACCTTAACCTTTAGGACCTACCTCATGTCTAGGTGCCCCTAGTTCTACTGGCCAACCCCACTATCATCTCACTCTCAATCTACCAAGCCAATCTTGGTGCCATGCCACTAACACTCCCTTAACCCTTATTCTTCCCTAAAGGCTAATCTGAACTCCATACTCAATTTGATCTTTGCAGGGGTGTGGGATGTTTCCAAAGGCTTCTAACCATCTCCCTAGGGTTCTTGACAATCCACCATACTCCATTTGTCATTCGCTACCTCCAAACCCTCAGTTAGGGTTTATTAGGCTACTAGCCCAAGAGCCCCAATTAGGCCTCCAACTCTGAGAAAATAGGTTGATGCTTCTAAATTACCCAAAGAATATCCATTCTTTCTTTGAGGTTCCTATTACCTATGTCCACCTCTCAAAGAGTTTTGGAAACTTAGGTCTCCACTGTCTGTACAACTCCACAAACTGGAATTGACCAAGAATTTGGTTCTTTTTAGGTCTTTTCCATGTATTTTGTAGACTGTCAAAGGTTTCTCTCATCAAAAAAGTTGATGAGGCTTCCTCCTTCTTAGTAAGCCTTGGAAAGGAATTCACCTACCCTTTCCACACCGTGCATTGCCTGGAGATTGCCACCCCTGCACGTTAATGCCTCTTTCTCCCTGTCTTTCCTAGCTGAGCACTGTTAAGCTCACCTAGGAGAAGACTTTCTCCATGACTCCGTGAATCCTAACCACACCTAAACCTACTATAATTACAAACATGGAGTCTAGCCTCAATCCCCAAAAGCTCGTACATCGGGTACAGTGGGAAAGAGAACTAAATCTCCATTCTTGATAGGTTGCCAGTCAGATCAGCAATACAAAAGAAACAAAATAACTACCAAACACACCTGCAAATTGAACACACACCCTAAATACTACCACACAAAATTAAAGAATAGTCCACACCACAAACTACAAAATATTACAGAGCCATGATCACTCCTGACCACTGAATTTAAAGCATAACACATAAATTTACTCAATCCTTCTCACTGTCCATACTAGCATTCATGAACTTCCAAAATTACAAAAGCTTCCAACCTTTCTCACAGGTCGAAGCACAATATAAATAGGCTTTCCAATTCAGTTAAGCTCGATCCTAACTATTCCATGGTTGGTTGTGGCTTTCCATAGGCCTTATTTTTAAAATTTTAAAGAAAACTATCACCTAGGAGGGTCTACAAGGTCCTAAGTCATCTTTGTAGCCAAATTCCAAACTAGCAAATGGTCAACATGACCTTCATGAACATGACACAAGTTCTTAAATGCCTCCAAGGCACAAATTCAAGAGTTAGAAGGAAACTGCTACTTTAGATCTAAAACAATTTGTCAATTGATGACCTTCTAGTTAACTCTCCTAGATGCACTTTGGGGTGCTCCTGCACCACTAATATTCTCACATTGAACAATATTTTCATTGTTCTCAATGCAATCATCACAAAAACATGATTTGTCTCTCGAATTAATTACATAAGGCTTACTACTTCCTGTTGTCATGATTTGATGTAGACTTCTAATACCATGAATTACTTGACAATTATAAGAATTTGATCGATCAATATCTGTAAATTCAATTAAAAATCATTTACACTTGAACTTTGAAATTCTTGATTTTTTAACAAATTTTGACTAGATGTACTTGTAACTTCCCAAAAATAACGTGTGTTGTATGTTGAGTTGTGAGTGGAAAAATGACTTTTACACCATTCAACAATTTCATTTGCATTCCATATGGCATTACCTGCAAGTACACATGTGTTGGCACAATTTTCCACCTATTACTTTCAAGGAACTTAAAATAATTTTTAATTTAATTTAAATATATATAGATAATCTTTTCAAAAATATATCTACATGTTCCATATATATATATGGTGAAAGTTACCAACAAGTTCATGTTGACGAAGTGCACGCTTCACCCATGCTCCTGCTCCATCGTGCTCTCCTTTTCCATGTCCACTCTCATAAAAATTCCACAAAAATTTGGTGTTGCATCTAGCATGTTGATGGCTTAACCAAACAAAAGCTTTTGAAGACTTAAATTGTCCTACATGAAGTTACAAATAATTGTACACTAAAACCAGATTAGCTCAAGTCAAAAAAGTAATTATATATATATATAACTTGAAATTAGACTTGATTTAAGTCTCAAAAATTAAAAATAAATATAAATAGATAAAATTTTAAAAAAATAACATGTACACTTACCAACACATCCATCAGACCATATCCAATGTTGTTCTTGATTTATGCCACGCCGTCTCAGGTCTTCAAAAAACATTTTGAAACAATGAGCTACATAGCTTCTATCATGATTTGTATCATCACTGATATAAAAGTGAACCTCTTTGATGATAATTCGACCATCTTTGCTACTTTGTATTCCATCAACCTCTAATTTGGCATGCCTATAGAAAACTTGCACAAAGATTGCAACTTGCTCTGAATGATAATATTGACTTTGAATCTCAATTTGAGGACTAAATGTATAGTTCTCAAAGAAATCTACAATAGAGAGAATACAACCTGGTGGAAAGCAATTCTTTGAATCATGAAATTGTTTAGCTTGCCATCTTGCACTATGACAATGTTGGATATGTGGATGTATGATATTGTGAAATTTACTCATGAATTCATTGTAAGGCAATCCACTCTCTTTGAGAACAATTTTTTTGGCCTCAACTCTTAACTTCGTTAAGTATGTCTCATATTCATATCTCTTCCAAACAACTTGCATTTCATTATCAGTCAACATGTGAAAGATTCTTCAAATCTCCACAATCATTACATACATTTTTTATACACTGAACATTGAATTCTTCTGAATCTTCTGATTTTTTGCATACAAGAGACTTCACAAATTGTTTTGTACTTCTAGGGATGGCTAAATTTCGATCAATTGTTGTCATAGCTTTTCTATATGATTGTAGATGTAAATCAAATTCAACATGATTTCTAAAACAACAAGTTTCACGTACTTTATTTATATGTACAAACGATGGTCGCAGTGTCTCAAAAATCCTTTGACAAATCTTCACATTTGAAAAATCTTGCTTGAATTCTTCAAAAAGTTCACTTTGTGTTGTATCTATAAAATGTTTTGGATGAGAAATTTTTGTACCATCGTCACTTATTATTTGTATAGTATCCCTTCTATTGGATGAAACATGAGAGTGAGTAGTCCAATATTCAACCACTTGTTTCTTTACATCTTCTGAAATTCTATCTTTTTGGGGAACCCTACAAATATTTACCCAATTTTTTCATCTATTTGATTTCTCTTTTCAATATGCCTTTGAACAGTTCTCCTAGAAACATTTAGTAATTCAGAAATTGCTTGAACTTGTCTTCTATGTGATAATTTCTTACTAGAAATTATAGTCATCAACGCTCTACGTGCAACACTTAAATCACTAGATCGACTCTTTTTTTGAATACATTCTAGTGCTTCTTGCAAGTTTTCAACAATTGTGTGTTTTAAATCTAATAACTTTTTTCTATTATCAACCCCTAACAACTCCAAAACTGGGGTCATTTCTTTTCGTCTAAATAACTTTGCAACTAACTGTGATCTTCCAATTAGAGATTTTTCTTCAAAAAAATCATCCCATATTTTTTTTGAGTGTAATTTTAATGTGCTTTCAGATAACATATCTTCAAATGAAAAATTATTGAAAAGAGAATCTTCATCCATCTCCATCAGATTTTCCATACCATAGTCCAAAAAAATACTATTATTAGGTTCAGTTTGTTCTTGTACCTATACATCACCTTTTTTATTGATATTTTCTATGGGTTGTTCTTCATGAGATGTTCCTTCACCCACTCTTCTCTTACTATTTCTTGTTCATGTTCGATCATACTTCCTTGATCTATTCCTTTTACATGCCATCATAAATTGCACTCAAATTTGAATTCACCTGCATACAAATTTGTACACACATGATCTTTCAATGAAACATGTACTTGATTAATATTGCATTTAAATATCTAAGACTTAAAACAATAATGGAATAACATATATCTAATTGGTGATCAATAATAATGAAATCTAAGAATATAAATAGTGAAAACAAAATTCAAATGCATTAATGAAAACAAAAAACATTTGTATGTGCAGGATCATGATGGGCCAAAAAGTGGCGATATGTAAGTGATATGATGACCCATGTGGATGACGACCTTTTTTTTACCCAAAATTGATGAAACGGAAAGGGTTTTTAAAGGATATTCTCAACTTTCCACCATATAAATTGTGCTTTACTTTGAATTTAATAAATAATTATTATTCATTTTCTATTTGAATTACGACTAAAGTCCTGATTGATAGGCTGATTGAAAAACATCTATTGCTTTCAAACGGTATCACATTTTTTGAATCTAGAACATGTGTCACATTGTATGCTTCACATACTATAGGATTAAAAAAAAAAGAATTGAATTTCATGAAGTTTTAACCAAGTTAATGTGGTTAGACATATGCGTTTTTATATTTTTTAAAAGTTGTAATAAAAAAATCATGATTAATTATTTACTTGGAAAAAAAATTATAAAAAAATATGCATCACATCGGAACATGAGTCCTCTACTTATATCTAAAATATTATAAAAAAATATTATCATTTTATTGTGGTTAGGGTGGTTAGATAGACACCTACTTCTTATTTTTTCCCTGAAATTTAAGTACTATTGCATTAAAATTTCAAATTTTCACCAAATAGATTTTTTTATTTTTTAAATAAACCTAGTAGTTTAGAAACTAAATTCAATTTTCTACAAATTCTATTCTTACATATTTTTGAAATAATATAGATAACTTATTCAAATTTTTATGTCAAGTTGCCTAAGTCTGATTTTTCTGAATTTATTGCCACTTAAGGGTCTATTTTATTAATCAATTAAATAAGTTCAAGATCAATGTACTTTTGAATATAGCTCTCCTATTGTTTAAATACTTTTTCTTTTGTCAGAATAAACCTTCTTTTGGACCGGAATAAACCTTCTTTTGTCGGAATAAATGTTCTAACTTGTTGAAATAAATATTATGTTGTCAAAATAAGCTTTCTTTAGTCGACAGTTTTCAGACAATAGTATATCGATTGAGTGGGTTTTGGTTGAGTCAATAAGCTTTCCTTAGTCGAGATTAGTATTCTTGAACTCTTTGGTCGAAATATATTTTATTGAATTACTTGAGTTGAAAAATATAAACAAAAATAAAATATATTTTATACCGCCAAATGTTGGTCGAATCACTTTGGACCGAAATGTTTTCGGCCGATAGGATATCGGTCAAGATTGTTTCGGTCGAAACCATTTCGACCGAACATCTCTAGGTGGCATCCTACATGGCAGCCAACTCACCCTTTTTCAGAATTTTTTGAAACATTCAACTTTGGCAGAGTGTTTCTCCTCTTAGAATTATTATTTTGCAAGAAACAAAAATACCCTTTTGTAGAGCTCGTAGTGGTGAATCCAAATATAATTTTTTAAAATTTTTTTTATTAGTTTTAATATATGTTATTTTTAAAATAATGAAAGTAGGTTGTTAAAATGAAAAAAAGGGTTGATTAGAAATTAAAAAAAATATAGTAAAACATATTAACATTTTTAAAAAATTATATGGTGCAATAGAGGAGAGAGTCTTATTCAAAAAGGTATAATATTTTTTTTGAAAATAATTAAAAAATTGAAAATAGTTGACGGCCCGTGAAAACTGTCAAATTCTGACATGTTTAACTTTAAAATGTTATTACGAGCAAAATATACATCAAAATTTGAAAAAGAAAAATTCATGCAGTAGATATTGAAGTTACCTATTTAGGGAAAAAAAATTTAGAGAAAAATAATGTTTTTTTCAGTTTGTTTCTTGACGGCTCGTGAAGTCACTATTTTTTGAAATTTTCAGCATTCCAAAATTTGTCCTTAAATTGAAAAAAACATAATGAAAATGATTTTTTTAAAAATTTATAAAATTATAGGTTTAATATTCATCAAAAGTTCTACATTTCATTAGTTTACACCATTTTGAAATTCAAAACATAAAGACTACTTTTATGTGGCCGAAGTTCAGAATTTTTGTTGTTGTTGGCCGATTCCTTTATAAAGTGTGACACAGGTTTGTGCTTTTACCCATAGATATCTTCTATGGGAGACACTCTAGAAGGAATGAAAGAGAATGCACCAACTGACTCTTCCAAAAAATTCTTTAAATGTTTCCTCAAATTAACTTGCAACTTATCTGAACTATTCACAACCTTTGAATTATCCATAGCAATGAAAATGAAAGCTTATACAAACAAGAATACCTTTGTAAATGCCAACAGGAAATGGATATATATCCAACTTCCAAAGCACACTTCGAATCCACTTGATCTCTCCTTCAAACCCTGAAACTCTAAACTGCTCTCTTCACTTCCTTTGCACGCTTCTCCAAAAAAAAATATGCCTCTTGAAATATATGAATTTATTTCTTTCATTCCAAATGATTTCACAATAAATGCTTCAAATTGTAGGTAGATTACCTCAAAAATTGTGTGTGCATCCATTCTTTCAAATTTTCTAAACTTCATTCTTCACACATGCAACTGAAAATTTCCTTAAGTTCATTACCATATTGAATATACTTTTGCCGTGACATGACATAAGTATCGATGAGGGTGTTTATTAAATTTTCTAATAATTGCTCCCCCTTAGTCATTGCTAGACTCAAAAATTGATGGGTGTATCTGCACCAGAGGTTGGCATAGATGAATCTAATTCAAATTTCTTGAATTCTCCTTCCTTTCTCCAAATCCTTTTCATCTCTTTTCTTACTTTTTCCAGATCAATGATTGGTTCATGCTTCTTTGCTAGATAGTTATTTTTCTTCTTCTGCAGTTATTAACAAGATGTTTTAGATTGTTGCACTTACACCAAACAACATTCTTCCTTCCATTCTTTCCTTTATTACATCTATTCTCACACTAACTAGCTTTATGTCCAACCTTCTTCCACTTAAAACATTTTTCAGAGAATGATAAAGTATTGTTCATTTTACTCTTACAGTCCTTTTCCTTATGAAAAAATTTCTTACATGAATGATAAACACAATTGAAAGATAAATACCATTTAGTATCAGGTTCTCTGATGGGAGTTCTTCTGGAATTACTTCTTAGGTTCTTGATTCTTCCATCTGTGCACTAAGTCTTCTTGTCAGTAGAATTCTTCACTTTAGAACTCTGACCTTCTTCAAACCCTAAACCACTTTTATCCATTGTCAGTGTCTGAGAAGTAATCAATTCATCGAGAATTGTAGAGTTTATCTTAAATTTGTCTTCAAAAATTCTTGCCTTTTCCAAATTAGATCTCAAGATTTTTTCTTCTTGCTCAAGCTTTGTGCATTCATCTATCCTCCTTTGAATTTCATTTTTCTAACAATATTCTGTTCTTTTCTTTTCATCCAATTGCTGCAATAGGTTGGAGATAGTTTCATCTGCCTTATCCAATAGATCACATGCTTCTTCACATTTACTTTTAAATTTTTCAATATACTCATTTTCTTTCATCAACTTGTCCTTCAGATCTTCTATTTCTTTTGAATATTCAATAGAGATCACTTCAGGAGGAATTTTTTTTATACACAAATTTCAGTATCTTCCTCAAGGTGTTAGGCTCCTTTCGAGGAACCAAGCTTTGATACCAATTGTTGAACATATAGAATACTGAGAGGGGGGTGAATCAGTATTCCATAGAACCATTCTAATAAAATCAATCTAATCATTATCACAATTTTGATTGAAACAACAAGAGAGAACATAGAAACAAATCAATGCAACCACACACATGAACACAATGATTTTTACATGGAAAACCCAGAAAGGGAAAAACAACGATGAGGGTTAACTCACAATATATTATATCCAGATACAAGATATTATAGGGCTCACTACCAGGACTCATTGTCCTTTAAAAAGGCTCATTGCTTGAATACAAAAGATGGCTAACTACCAAGATACAAAGTTTTTGGCTCACTGCCAAAAGTATGAACTGATAGAATACACCTTTAGTGTGTAGGGTTTAGTTCCAATGAAACTCTGAAAAAAAAGTACTGCCTCTCATAGTAGTTTCTCAATAAATCTATTTTGATCCTCAACTGATAAAGCATTTAGGCTTGGATCTTCACATACCCCTTAATCCTTTCCACACCTTTTTTTCTCTTCAAAGCATCTTATATATATATACTTGAGTATATCTTATTCATCAATTGGGTCAGCCTAATTAGATGAAAACAAAATAATTTAAACACTCTTGTCGACACCATAAATGATTTAAAACATTTTATCTATGTAGTGCATTATACCAAGCTGGCTAACATCCATAAAGCATAACTAGTCTCCTTAGTGAATTCCATACGTTAGGTTGGCCAAGACTAGAACTTAATTCATAGAATCTCCAAACCAACATACAATCCTCAAAGAAAAAACCTTCCGAATCTAAGATCACATCAATTTCTCCTCACAATGCCATCATCTAGAGACTACCATTAAAACTATAGTATTAGAATGTTCTTCTTAAGTAAATGTAGAGTCTCCCACATTGATATGCCAAGCAAGAAACAATAATAAAATACAAAGTTGAAATCTATCAGTGATAACTTTATGATCACAACCCAAAACTACTCAAGATCTAGGATATAGTTGTCTGAATGAGACATGATAACATTGTTAAGAGATTAGAGTCATATATATTCTTGCGGTGAATTCCAGACTCAAATACCAACACATTGGTTCATCACAAAAGAACACAATCGGAAGAGAAAAATTTTTGGTAAACAAAGCAAACTTCCCATACAGTTGTCACCATGTTGACATCAATGACAACACAAGAACAACCAATACAAACTATCCACCTTTCATGCTCATGTTGCATGGCTCCATAATTCCAACAACATCTACATTAAAAATATTTATACTAGCATTGTGTATATAGGATATCCACATAATAATGATAATAATAACACATTTTAATAATTTATTCCCTTTAGTTTGACACTTGTGTATATTAAATAAACATAAAAAAGAGAAATTTATAGAAAACTATCATATCTTCTCATATGAAGATTATAATATATTATTTTATCACAGTATCTTTAATTTATTAATATAAAGACTGGGTTCAAAGGATCTCAAAAGTAATGAAGTGATTTGTTAATATCACCATTAAAAAATTAAATAAATATTTGATGTACACTTGTCATAGTTAAATTTATGTCCCATTCCAAATTTATCAATAACACTTAACCTTGTAGTTAGTTAATTCTTGTACAACTAAATCCAATCATGCTATTAAGTTACCTAGTCCCTATTTAAAAAACTAGTATAGGTCATCATGCCATTCATGTGTCATTGTAAACACCATAAAAAATTTAATAATCTATCATATTTAAAGAAGATTTATATTTTATTTGATGATTAAAATTATTTTAGAAATATTGAAGTGAAAATGGTAGTGGTTTTGTCCAATCACAGGAAAAGATGTTGATGCTTTATTCTTTTCTCAATCTTCCATGATTTTTAAGAATCTCATTTTCTTGGTGTTTGTATAAAATTTTGATGGCATGCTCATTGTTGAAGGAGGTATGAGGGTGGTGAAGGAGGCGCATTAGAGGATTCCTAAGTGTAGCATAAAAAAATGTCACCTTTGACAACTTCACACTAGGTTTTTCTCCCTCCTATGTGTTCGGACTTAATTCTGCATTTACTTTCCTTTTTTATAAACATTATTAGAAAATCAAACATGAGAAATCGAATTATGCTTTTAATATTTTGCGCCTGACACTTTTGATACCAAATAAGAAAGAATCTAGTCTAGGGTTCCCTATGCCCTAGAACAACATTTTTGGCTTCAAATTTGAATATGTTGGTGTCACTAATTTTTTATTTTAATTTCCAATTTCAATTGTCGACCATCGGTATTTTATTTTAATTTCCAATTCCAATTGTAGGCCATCGATATTTTATTTTTTAGGAAATTAGAATAATTGCATATAAATACATAGTCATTTTTCATTTTAAATCTAAGAAAATCTATTGAGAAAATTGATTATCCTAAAATAAGTCAAGCGTAGTCAAGGGTATAGTTAATAGCATTATTACAACAATTTCATCATTCAAGTTCAAGTTTTTAAGACATCAAAATGAAGGAAGTGATTATGTGAAAGGATCTATCATGATCATTCATGCCATATTATGAAGATGTAGTGATTTATCCTCTACATACTAGTTGTAAAAATCTATATTGTGTTTGGAATCAACCTTTTGTAGGTCTACCAAGCATTCAAGGAATCCATCCATCAACATAAATCAACTTGTATTTCACATCTCTTTATCAAGGGTTTTCACATCAAGGTAACATTATCATTTTCCATTCATCATTTTAGTTAATTATTGTTGTTTTAGCCTCTACCCGGCCTAGCCTGGTATGCTCTCTTGATCATCATCAATCGATGTACATGGAGGTAGGAATGCTAAAATGGATTTTGAATTAAGCAAGCCTCTATACAACCCAAAAATTTCCCTCATTTTTGTGTGTAGGTCAAATATGAAGGTTTCAACTAGTGATAGTCCAAGGAAGTAGAGTGCAAAAATTAACCTACAATCTAGAATTTGTAGATCCAAAATAGTAGGAGTTTAGTCTAGGGAATCCTTGCACCCTAGACCAACCAATTCAAGCTAAAATTTATAGTGCAAGCTCCTCTCTGTTATCACTTCTCACATCCAAGTTAATTTTAGAACTCTATATTTTTATATGCCTGATAAATCATAGTTTTAGATCTAGGGTTATATGTCAAATAGGCTTGTCAAATCACACATCAAAATTACCACAACTCAACTCAAAAATAAACATAAACCCTAGGAGGCTAGCTCTCCCTTGTGGTAGCAAGTCAATCATAAACCCTAGATAATTTATGTTTAATGTTGAGGGTCATCCCACAGTAATGGGTACTTGAGACATCTTGATTTTTGCTTGAAATCACATATGTTTTAGTGAAATTAATGATTTTAGCCTTGAGGTGTTCTGTATAAAGGGTATTAATTAAAGAGGTTTAGATAATACCCCCTTAGATCAACCCCCTTGGATAGAACCACTCCAGTCTTAAATCATACCCACAATGGAGTCTCTTTTACACCTATCAAAATGCTGACAAAAAAATACTTTTTATTTACTTTTTTAGGGATAAAATAAAGTCATTTAGAAATTATGTTTTGTAAAGATGTAGCTATTATTATAAGCTTTCCAAAATGTATAATTTTGAATATTTTAATTTTATTATTATATTTTAATTTTATTTCTTGTGAATGTAGGTTTTCATCAAACATCAAGGTAATTGTTTCACACACGTGGAAAAATAGAAAAAAAGAGAAAAAAATCTAAAAAATGTGTGCAATAGGTATTGATGTTCGTGTTTTAGCCAAAAAAATAAATAATAATTTCAATACATACAACACAAGTTATGTGTGGCAAAATATACCTGCATCAATCTTATAATTACTTTGACTTCAAAAATTAATTTAAAAAATATGTAATAAAAAATTATGAAAAAGTATCCATGCACTAGATATTGATGTTACACATGTCAATTTTAAAAATTATAATTTAATCCTTTCAATAAAAAAATTTATGTGCGATGACATAAACATCATTGTTTTGAAATGTTGTTTATTGTAAAAATAAGTTATTAAAAGTTATGTAAAAAAAATCACTATTTATTTCTAATTTTTAAAAATAATATATATTTAGAATCTACACAAAAATACTCATAAATAACTAGTTCACATCATCTCCAAAATTTTAATAATTTAGTTGTTGTAGGTCTCATAAAGTGAAAATTTGTTGAAAAATATTGATTTCAATGTCCTACTTTGGCCAAAAAGTGCAACACAATATTGTGGGCTGACCCTTGAGTCAAGTGAAAAGGAGACAATTTTAGTTATCCTAGTTGGAGCTAGGATCACTTTTCCTACTCAACATTTTGGTGAACCTAACATATCCAACACTTGCATTTTATTTTTATTTTTTAGTGCATAAAATCTAAAAATTAAATTTAAAACCTAGGTGCTTTGAAGATCTAATGTTCATTTGCATTTATTTCAAAAAACTATACATTTTCATTAATTGTAAACCATAAATTAAAAAGAAAAAAATTACAAAATATTTTGAATTAAATTACATAATTTTAGATTTGATTTTTCCTTTCCTAGGGCTTATACTTGAGTGATTTTCATTGAAAATTTTATTTTATCAAAAGTGCATGAAATATTTAGTGAAATGCCATAGATTTCCATTTCAAAAGATAAAAAAGTATAAATTTTTTGTATTTTTTGGAAAAATAATCAATCATAGTATTCAATTTATAAAATTTATTATTTGAACATATTCAATTTCCTTAAAAATATCCAAAATTGCTTGCATACATGTGCTTCATATAGAAAAAATAGGTTTTGACACTTTCCAGAAATTTATTCACTTCTAGACGTAAACCTCTGAAACACGGGACCCTTAGACAATATCAATGATTTTTGGATTTTAAATTTTTCAAAATTACCTATCTAGTCTAAGGCGTTCTTGCACCCTAGACCAGCTAATTCAAGGTGAAATTTTCTCTGCACATCTCTGTTAGTGTCCTCTATCTAGATCTAGTTCTTGTTTGGCATTATGTTCTCTAAAGTGTCTAATTTTTCTTAACATCACTGATTTAATCCATAGGACATGACATAATGTTTTCATTACAAAAATCTTGTGCTGTAATAATTCATGTTCTATTGTTAGATCTTGTTAAGAAATTTAAATATTTTTTGTTGCAAACATGTGAAAATGAGTTTCTTCTCCTCTTTTGTTATTTTTCTTTGATCCTTCTCCTAGTGTCTCTCCTAATTTTGAGGGTATCTTGGTGTAAGAGAATGAAACCATTAACAACCATGAAAATCATGCTTGTTCTTCTCTCAATATCTCACCTACGTGTGAAGATATCTTGGTGTTAGATGATCCAATCATTGAGAGTCACGAGAATCATGTTTGGTTCTCTCCCAATACTTCTCCTACTTGGGAAGATATTGTGGCACAAGAGGATGCAATCATTGATACATTTTTTTTTTAAATGATAGTAGGATGGATAGCATAGATGATGATAATAAATTGGCATTAGATCCCTTGTCGATAGAAGATCATCAACAAGTAGTTAACTTAGTTGAGGTTATGAACACACAATTGACTATTGGATATCCTTTAATTATTGGACCTACTAAAACTCCTCTAATTATTGGACCTCCTAAACCACCTCTCATTATAGGACCTCCTAAACCTCATGGCCATATCCTAAACTTTTCAAAATAACTCACTAGTAATCATGTGTAACAAGATATGTTGCAACAACCAAGTTATCACATAGTTTCTCACACATATAACACTAGAAATAATAAGCAATCTAAACAAACACCAACATCCATTTCATTACCTTAACCATATCTTCTACCCTCACCTAGTCTTTCTTAGCATAGTGGTAAAGAATATGATCTTGTTAAGAAACTTCATAGAATCCATCAAAAATTTCCCTTTGGGATTTGATTCAAAGATCACCTACATACCATGGGATGCTCCAAGAGGGCTTGTAGAATATTGATATCTCACCCTCTTTGAAGTTGAATAGTGTAGCAACCTTGTTTGAGTGTATTCAAACAACAAAGATGGATATTACCTTCCCTCAACATGAATTAACCTTTCTTGATATCCAAAAAGAACATGAAGCTTTAATGATAATTATGGTCATTAATAAAGTTGGGGTTAGGCATACTCTCATAGATAATGGATAATGTCTTAATGTTTGTAGCATTGATCTTCTAGATAAAATTGGTGTGGATAGGAATCTTATAGAACCTAATGATCTTTCTATTAGTGGCTTCGACAATGTTAGTAGGCAACCATTAGGGACAATCACACTATCCATTAAGGTAGGGCTCGTGGTTTTTCCTACCCCTATCAATATCATGCCAAAACCTCTTTCATACAATCTTCTCCTAGGTAAATTGCAGATTCATTCCATGAAGGGAGTTCCATCTAATATTCATCGTGAGATGAAGTATGAATATTATAATAATATATATACAATAAAAGTGGATGAATAAAGTTATAATTCAAGAGTCAAAGTCAAACATAACACTTCCAACTCTCTTAATATTTTGATCCTTACTTCAAAGGTACAACCTATACATATTGAAAATAATCATGATTGTATTTCACCTATAACAAAAATCTTAGATGATTATTAGGGTTTTTTAGATTTTACACCCTCCTTTGTAAGAGAGTACAAAATATCAAAATCTAAACCTAAAGAGTCTTGTGTTTCATTATCTCAATCTTGTTCTACATCAACAAATCCAAAAAAATCAGCCCATGATGGTGATGGGGGCTCTTTATCTTTCATCCCACATGTATCGATGATGCCTTTAACTTTAGAACTTGCTTAGAAAGGATTTTCATTCTTGTGAAAGAATAAATATTCTTAAGAACATTCAAATAAGACTTCTTCATCCGAGTTGGAAAAGTGTTATGAGTTTGGATATAAAATTATTTCTAAAAGTGGATATAATGAAAACACATAAAAAGGAGTTAAGGATCATGTGAAGTATATGCCATATCTTTTAAAAAGGGTTTACGTTTCCACATTTTGTCCCCATTTTCATCTCATGATCCATAATCTACTGTATTTATAAATTTTTGTGGTAAGTAAGGAAGATTTTCTTCACAAGAGAAACTAATGTCTCCTACTACTTATCCTATACCCAAGAAAGAGAATATTTTTTTGAGGTTTCTCAAAGATTTCTTGATTACTCTTCCTCCTCCAATGCATAAGAAATTTTATAGCAATCTCATTTTATGCATATCATCATGTGCACGATCATTCCACTAATGAATGTCAAACCTTGAGTAGTAAAATACAATAACTTAGTAATTGTGGTGCTCTCCCATGTGTTGGTGTACCTAATCCTTCTAAGAAATAATGATCTCTATATTTTATGGTGTTGCTCCTCACAATGTGGAATTTGTAGCTTCACATGTTTGCTAATTGCCATTGATGGTGGTACAATCTTGTGTGCAACCATATTTATTATATGGTAGTAACACAATAGTCTCTTGTATGGTTTTCCATACCTATACACTTGGGGGAAAATGATAAATAGTTTTGGGAGGTGTGTATTATTTTCAAGGAACCCCTCTTCCTCTTGTTTCCTCAAAATACCAATATAGCAAGTATGTTGACATTTTAAGGGGGGCATATCCTCCTAGCCATTTCATAGAAATCTTATGAAATTTGAATTATTGACGTACCCCTTTAGTGGTGGTATTATTATAATGCCCCATGAGGCATGGTTATAAATTCATACCCTATGACGTTGACAATTTATTCGTTCCCCACGACGTTAAAATTTTATATGCTCCCTGAGGTGTAATTTGCAAAATACTCCATGGATTTTTTTGGATAAATAGTATAAGCTCAAAATAAAACATTATGAGTATTCATGAGTACCACATATCCATGCTATAATTTAGTTGCATTTGTGTATTCTATAAGTATATTTTCTACCCCCTATTACTTACTACTTCACATGGTTATAAATAGATCTACATGATTATATACTGTCATATAAGTTTATACAATATTTTGGCTACTACCAAGATTTTAGCCAAACACATATTAGGCAGTATAGATATGAGCCTTTTATAAATTCTTGTTTTCACTATAGGATCCCAGATCATTCCACCCCACTAGAGTTTCAACAACCATCATCTCTTCATTAGAAAATTCCTACTCTATATCATGATCCTCATTTGTGTGAAGTCTGGGAACTTTGACTCCTTGGTTTGCCTTTCCATCCTCAATTTTTTCATTGAATTCTTTTTGAAAATATTCTAGTGCCTTCGTGAATATGGATAGGTTGGGCTGGTTATTCTGCCAGGTGTGGCCATATTTAATCTCCATTTGGTTGACCAACACAACACCATCCTTTAGAAACCTAAGGAGTTTTCCTTTAGATATCTCCATTGTAATGGTTACCTGTGATGCAACATTAAACATGATGAGTCTCTTTGAAGACTCAATAAGGGTCTCCGTTGCCCATTGAATTTATCCTCATTCATTTCCTTCCATATATGCCATATTCATTAGCCAAGCAATGCCAAAATAAGTTAAGTTCTTTTCCTAACTTTTTTACCATTACACAATAAAATTTCCTTCTAGTTAACTTTTCCATTTTCATTCCATATTAATATGTTGTTGTAGAAAACATTCCAAATTTCATTAGCATATATACAATCAAGTTAGATGTGCTCAAAAGATTCAGGAGTCTTGCATATCCTACAAATTTCAATATCTGCATGCTTAATTTTATCAACAACCCTTTGTGGCAACACTAACTATCTAAAAAATGATTTGTTGGGATCAAACACATTGGATTGGGTTAGAGATGATTTTTTTTTTCAATTCTTTACTGTTCAAACTTTAACTTTCCAAACTTTATTTAAGTGCTCAATTAAAGACTCAGGCTGGATTAAGTCTTTATAAATCACCTTAGCCTGCATACTGCTTAAACGGGTATTACCCCTCCATTTAAGATCATTTTGAAGGTCAATGGTAGGCCTATTTTTCTAGGAATATTTATTAAGAGGGGTGTTTTTCCATGCCTTTTTTAACATAGAGTACGTTCTTAGGTTAGAGAGGGGAAGATTAAATTCAACTCTTAATACTTTCTAGTCCTTTGACACACCATTTTCTAGGATATTATCAAATATTTAGATTCCATCTTGGGCCCACTTCTTGGTATCTAGCATCCTTGGAGAATCATAAGAGGCTTCCCATTATGCTCCAGGTTCCACTAGATGGACATGTTAAGATCAAGAATGTTGTTATTATGTATAATGAAGTGATGATTATTGATTTTATCTTTGATTAATTCCCATACGCTCCAAATAATTTTAAATACCATTGAACCAATCGAGACAATTAGGTGTTTAGTGATGAGTAGATCACTGAAGGGCATATTTTTCCAAGATTTAGCTTCCTTAGGCACTTCTAGATAGCTGTTATTTCTCACTCAAATCTTCCAAGGTTCATTAACCTCTAGTTCCTTGAAAATTCATCTAGTTGCAAGTTCTATTCCTTTATTTTCCAAGTCTTTGAGCCAAATTCCACTTTGTTCTTTCTCCATGCAACACTAGATCCATATGATTGAATTATTTTTCCTTTTCCCTTTGTCATCTGACCATAGAAAGTTCCTTATCCTTTTTTGGATTTCTTTTATTTGGTAGTTGTTAAAGAACCATATAGAAGAAAAGTAAATGGTATACAATGAGAGAATATTTTGGAATAATTGGAGTCTTCTAGCTAAGGAGATGTACTGCCTATTCCACCTATCCATCTTCCTTTTAATTTTTTCTTTAATACATAACCATATTTCTTTTAGGTATGAATTTACTACAAAAGGGATCCCAAGATATATGACTTGTTTGTGGGGGGCCCAATTAAAAATTGAAATTTTGTAGCCACTCAGGAGGGGTTTTTGTCCATCTCAACATGATAGAATTTATTCTAGAGATCTTTGCACCTGAAGCCTTGCAATATATATTGAGTTTACACAAGAGATTGTCTAGGTTCTTTTCTTCTAGATCCATAAATATTGTTGTATCATCAAAAAACTATATATTCATGAGTTCATTGTTATCAAGAAGGGTTAAGCCTCTGACTCTTGGGGAGAAACTTGTGTCTCTGAGAAGGAAGTGAAGTGCATCCAAAGTAATCACAAATAGGGTGGGGGCTAGGGTGATTCCTTCCTAATGGAACTTTCTAACTTAAACAATTCAGATAATGAGCCATTGACATCTACTTCGACAGATGCATCCTTTAGTAGAGTGTCAACCATACTACAGAACTATTGAGGTAAGCCAAATGCTTCAAGTGATATTCTTAGGAATTCCCACTCTACCTTGTAATAAGCCTTCTCAAAGTCCAATGGGAGCATGGATGAGTTTTTCTTGGAGAGACTAGATCATTCCATAGCCTCCCAACTAGTTATGAGATTTTCAAGAATATATCTTTCCTTATTGAAACCTTTTTGGGTGCTATTTATGAACTTGGGAAGTATATTGATTAGCCTTATGGCTAGTATTATTTCTAGTATTTTGTAGGAGAAATTTAGAAGACGTATCAACCTCCAATTCTTCATTTTGGTCTTATCTCCATCCTTGGGTAGTAAATTTATATTCACTTTATTTATATTGCTTCCCAGAGTGCCCCTATCAAGAGCCTCTAGGTAAACCAAATGTAGGCCATCACATATCCACTCCATGGAAGTCTTATAGATTTCAACTAACAACCCATCTACTCTTGGAGTCTTATCATTGTTCATGGAATTTATAGCATTCTTAATTTCTTCTTTGGTGATCTCTCTAGAGAGTATAGCTGCATCTTCATGGGAGATTTTTTTAGGAATCATATTTTTGATGAGAGCCCTTGCATTATTCCTATCCTCACAATTTCCTTTAGAGGATAATATTTCCCTATAGAAGAGGAAAGATTGGTTTAAGATGTCTTCTTGGTTGGAGAGGAGTCTCCCATTGTGGAAAATTTGGTCAATTTTCTCTCTCACTCCTGTTTCTTTTAAATATCTAAAAAATAATTTCAAGCCTTTATCACCATTGTTCAACCAATTAATCTTGGCTCCAAATTTTAGACCTTTACCTTATGGGCCTAGAGCCTTCTCAATGAATTTTTAGCCATATTGAGTTCTTCACCGAGATTATCATTTGTTGGGTCATTCTAGATGTTAGCCTTTTCCTTCAATAGCTCATCTTGGAGATAGTTTTTCCTTCTTCTCCTATTCATGGCTTGTTGCTTCCCAATGGTTTGAAATAGAGTTTTCCATCCATAAACATTATTTTTCTACCTTTCAATTGCTCCACTATCCCTTAGCATCAATTTATTTATTTCTCTTAAGGTGGTAATTGCTACCCTAGAGTCATCATTCCTCAGTAGGTTTACATTTAGAATAAAGTTCCACCCTTTCATTGCTTCTTTCTTCCTAGGATAATTTAGGATCAAGGAAGCTTTTATAGGGTGGTGATCGAAGAGGGTGTATGGGTATACCATCATAATTTGTCCATTATTTAGTGGGGTGAAATTGAACCAATATTTTTTTGCATAAAATCTATCAAGCCTGTAATAGGTCCTCTTCCCACCTTTTTGTGAATTACACCAGGTGTACCAGGGTATGTGCAGGATCATCATGGAAAAAATAGGCCCTTAAGTGGGAAAAAATTCAAAAAAATCAGAGTTAGGCAACTTGACGTAAAAATTTGAATAAGTTATCTATATTATTTCAAAAATATGTAAGAATAGAATTTGTAGAAAATTGAATGTAGTTTCTAAACTACTAGGTTTATTTAAAATAAACAAATAGCTATTCAGTGAAAATTTGAAATTTCAATGCAGTAGCACTTAAATTTCAGGGAAAAAATAAGAAGTACGTGTCTATCTAACCACCCTAACCATGGTGCAATAAAATGATTATATTTTTCTATAATATTTTAGATATAAGTAGAGGATTCATGTCCCGATGTGATGCATATTTTTTTGTAATTTTTTTTCAAGTAAATAATTAATTATGAATTTTTTATTACAACTTTTAAAAAATATAAAAACTCGTTTGTCTAACCACCTTAACTTGGTCAAAACTTCATGAAATTCAATTTTTTTTAATCCTATAGTTTTCAAAGCATATAAAGTGATGCATGTTTTGGATTCAAAAAAAGTGATACCGTTTGAAAGCTATAGATGTTTTTCAATCAACCTATCAATCAGGACTTTAGTCGCAATTCAAATAGAAAATGAATAATAATTATTTATTAAATTATTCAAAGTAAAGAATAATTTATATTTGTGGAAAGCTATGAATCTCCTTTAAAAATCCTTTTCCTTTCATCAATTTTGGGTAAAAAAAAAGTCATCAGCCACATACCCATCATATCGCCACTTTTTGGCCCATCATGATCCTGCACATACCCACCAAATGCCATTGTTATAGTTCTTTCTACTTTCCAATGGGTCTATGAGGATAAATTTAGATTTAAATCTCATCCAGTAATGCTTCTCACTACCCTTCTAGTCAATATCTAGACCTCCTTTTTTGTCTTCCTTATTTTCTACCATATTGAAATAACCCCCCAAAACCCAAGGGATGTCAGGAAAGAACTAACAAGACATTTCCATAACTTAGTATGTTCTTTGTATTCATTTGGCACATAAATTGCTCATATACCAAATTTGGAGCCCCCTTTTTTAAAGGATACCCACACAACTCTATTGTAGGGGGATACATACCAGATCCTGTAAGATGTTGGATCCAATACTTGGCCATTAGAATAGTAGAACCACCCATTACCCTATCATTCTTGGTGACAAGGTAGGTGGATTAGTTCTAGATGAATCTCATGTTGGTTTCAAGGGTAATACTAGTAGCCTTAACCTCCTGAAGGAGTACAAAATCTTTTCTCCCCTCAAGATTAAGGAATCTTCTAACCATGTATTTTCAATTAGGGGAATCTAGACCCCTCATATTCAAGGATGTACAACTAAGATTCATTATTAACTATATTTATACTTGGCTCTTTGTCATTCCTAAATAGCTCAAAGTAATTAGGGGATTTTCCCTCACTTTCTAATATTTTGGAGGTAGGCGCAAGAAGGACTACACTGGTCCTTTTACTTAATTTTTTTTTTATTATATTGATGTGGCTATTGTTGAGTTTGAAAAATGAACCCTTCTTCTTTCTGCTCCTCTTTGGTGCAAGGGGATGAGCATTTTTGGCTTCTTGGTTGCCTTTAGTGGCATCTTCCTTGTCTAAACACCCATTAGGTTTTTCTAGTTCAATGGTATTTCCCTTTTCACTTTCTACACCCTTTCTAGGGTTAGGATCCCTAATAACCCATTTGATTTTTGTTTTTTTATGGGGACCAAGATAGCCCCATCATTCTTGATTAGGGTTTTTGAATTGCTTTCCATTTTATTTGAGCTTGCATTGTTAGGGACAACACTATTATTTTCAAGAGTGTTGTTAAAACTTACTCTCTACTTGGATGTCATTTTATTTGTTCCCAATAAGGTATTGGGTGCCCTTAGGGCATTATCTCCCATTTGCAATCCATTCTCCATGTTAGAATGGTAAACCCTAGAATTATTTTCTTGATTTGGGCTAGGAGGTAAATGTGAGTTAGTTCCCTATGGGCATCCACTATCCTTCTATTGGATTTTAAAATCTAAAATGATACTTTCAACCCTGAGGGAGTCTAGCCTTGATTCTTTATTTTTAGTTGGGGTCCTTTGCAAGAGCCCAAGACATTGATCTTTTTAAAGAAGTAGTATTCTTCCTCGGGAAATTTATCTTTTGTTTTGTTTTCCATTCTTATATTGTTCCTTATTTTTTCCAACGTAATTAGTTGCATGTTTTTCTTTATAGACATAGTATTCTCATTATTAAGATTTGATTAGTTAGGTCTTCATTTTTTTCAAGAGTGTTTCCATGTTGTTGTTATTAGTAGAGTTAATTCCATAGAATTCCTCCTCCTCCAAAGGAGGGTCAAAGGAGTTTGGCATTGAGAAATCACAATGAGTTTTAGAGGTAGGTAGATCCTCCTCATGGATTGTTTGGGGGGTTAAAACCAAAGCCCCACAAATTTTGGCTAGAGAGGATGTATTTCCCTCTTGTATTAACTCTACATTTAACCGAATTGAATCTTCCTTATTCCCAACCCTTAGAGAGGTTGGGAGACTTGAAGATGAATTAGATTTTTTTCTCAGTTGTCAACTTCTTACCCCGTTGGGCCTTGCTAGAATTTGAGGCTTGGGGATTCAAATTCTGGGTAGAATCCACCTTTTCAATACCAATATTAAAATTTTTCATGTTATTATTTTTGTGGATGATAGGGAAATTCTTCCAAATGTACACACCCACTTGCACAAATAGAAAGCATTCCACCCACCCAAAACTTCAATTAGGCAAGAGTGAACACCACCATCCAAATGAATGTCCAAGTCTTCTAACAATTCTAGTCCTACGTAAGGGAGATTAGGGCTTGTGCATTCATGTTCGAGAGGGACATATGTCGTCTATCAACCTTAAGAACATCGCCCATGGGACACAAATTTTTTGAGATAAAAGACCATAGGTCCAGTGGGACATATTTTAGCAGAATCCACCTGGGGCACAAAAGTGCCAAAATTTCCTCAGTGTTTACCCCATGGGACCAAGCCCATTTTCTAAAAGAATTATTACCCACATTCTAGTAGGGATTTTTTAGAAACTTTTGATGCATATTATGGTTTTTCAAAAAATTAAGAACATGCCTTGGTGGATCATTCGACAAAATGAAACCAAAACACCCATTTTCTTTTTTCCAAACATTCAAAAACCAATTGTTTACAAACTTTCTAATAGGTATATTTTTAGAGTCAACAACTGCTATGAATATGGTTGCATTTTTTAACCTAACCCTTTCATATTTTATGGCTTATTTTAAATATTCATTTGAAATAATAGACATTTATGGGAGGAATCCTTAGCTTATTCCTCACCATCATCAATAGATACCTCACCACCACTACAGGAGAGAGCAAAAAATTTCACACCCACCATGACAGAGGGATTTTATTCTTGTGAATGATGTCTCAAAAAGTCTTAGAACCATCTTCTTGTTTATTGATGAATTTTAATCAAAGGGGTGACCCCCTCCATTAATTTCAAAAGGGATCAAATAATAGCTCACACAAATACATATAAATGCAAGAACACAATATAAAACCCTCACACATGTGAACATAAAATAAAAACTACAAGAAAGGAGAGTAACAAATTCAAAAAACACAATGGGTATGGAGGATCAGACCTTAGTGGGGGAGGAATATTCTCCCCCACTACCACTTGACAATGAAGCCCTAGCCTCAGGGAGTACGCCAATAGCACCTTTTAGACCACCCAAATCCTTATTTTCCTCTAAAATAACTTTTCCAATAGTCCATGGATTTGGCATAATAGAGCTTGTTAATTCATGAACTTGAGCATTTTTACATGGCCAGTTAGCATAATACACCTTGCTTGCCAGTGGAGCTATGTGTTTCATGAGTGATTTTACATCCTTACGAGAATACAATTTTGTTTAAACAACACATTCGATGGATGGAATTTCTTATCTAAGACAAATTTAAGACCGAGGTCCCTTTTTCCTTACCGACTTGAATCCTTTTTAGTACTAACCCTTGTGTTTGTGTTTGATTGTGTTTTTATTGTTTTTCTTATATTTTTATGTCTCTAATTTTTGTCTTTGGTGTGTTTTCCTTATGTCCTTCATGCATTTGATTTGTGTATTCTTTTAAAATGTACTTCATTGATTTTTCTTTGAACACCTTATGTATGAGTGACTCTTTTCTTTTTTTATGTGCATGTTTGTCTTAACACAAAAAATTGATGAGATCCTAAGTTGGGGGTTTACACACCCCTCAACTTGGTATTATCTTGTATTTTCGGCATATTTATTCCTTTAGTGTGAGCATGGACATAATATTACACTCTCACTAAAGTGGGGGCTAAATGTAGCATTGAAAATTTTCACCCTTGACAATTTCACACTAGGTTTTGATCCCTCCTATGTGTTTGGATGTAATTATGCATTTAATTTATTAATTATACATTTAATTTCTTAATTATGCATTTAATTTCTTAATTTATAAACATTATTAGAAAATAAAACACAAGAAATCAAATTATGCATTAAATATCTTGCCCCCAACACTTTTGATCCTAAAAAAAGAAGGAATATAGTCTAGGGAACCTTGCACCCTAGACTAGAATTTTTGGTTCCAAATTTGAATATGTCAATTTTGGTAATTTATTATTTTAATTTCCAATTTTAATTGTTGGCCATCAGCATTATATTTTTGAGAAATTAGAATAATTACATATAAATACCTAGTCATTTTATCATTTTAAATATAAGAAAATATATTGAGAAAATTGAAGATCCTAAAATTACTCAACGGCAATCAAGGGAAAAGCTAACAACATTATTACAACAATTTAATCATTCAAGTTCAAGGTTGCAAGACATCTTGTTGCTATCATTTTCAGTCATCCCTTTTAAAATGAATATAAAAACCCCCACAAAGTACTTAGCTAAATCAAAAGCTTACTTTCATCGGTCTTTAACCAAGTTTGTAAACCTAAATTGGATACCGATGCGGTTTTAGAACTTATTTCTCACTCAACAAACTTAATCTTTAAATTAGTTTGTGTCAGTCTTTGTGGAAAGTTTTTAGTCAACCAAGTGGTTGCTGAAATGACACTGTGACTGAAAAAGTTAAATAGATGGGAAAAGATCAAAAAAATTAAGAGACTTAGAGGTGTTTATGAAGTTTTGAAACTTTTGTCGGTTCCCGACAGGGTTCCCAAACTTCTTCATGCCCATCATGGTTTTCATGTTATGTTGTGGATTACTTTCCTAAGTGCTATTTATAAAAACTACAAGGGGTTAATGAGAAGATTAAGGTGTTTTTGAAGTTATTCATCAAGGTGACACGTGAGTAGGTTTTCATAACTAAGGCAGATTCTAAAGTGTTTCAAGAACCTACCCATAAATAGATAACTAGTGCATTCAAGGCTAAATATTGCTTCATTAATAGTGATATGTTTGCAGAAAGAGAAGCTACTTACAAAAATAAAAATTTCATCCATAAAAGCTAAAGTCATTCACCATGAGCATAAAGTGAAAAGCTTATCACATGAAAGAAATGAACATAGAAGCTAATAAAATATTTCCAAAATAGGGTATGTGGACGATCATCATGGAAAAAATAGGCCCTTAAGTGGCAAAAAATTCAAAAAAATCAAAGTTAGGCAACTTGACTTAAAAATTTGAATAAGTTATCTATATTATTTAAAAAATATGTAAGAATAGAATCTATAGAAAATTGAATGTAGTTTCTAAAATACTAGGTTTATTTAAAATTAAAAAAATCTATTTGGTGAAAATTTGAAATTTCAATGCAGTAGCACTTAAATTTTAGGCAAAAAATAAAAAGTACATGTTTGTCTGACCACCCTAACCACAATAAAATGATAATAATTTTTTATAATATTTTAGATATAAGTAGAGGACTCATGTCTCGATGTGATGCATATTTTTTTGTAATTTTTTTCCAAGTAAATAATTAATTATGAATTTTTTATTACAACTTTTAAAAAATATAAAAACTCGTCTGTCTAACCACCTTAACTTGGTCAAAACTTCATGAAATTCATTTTTTTTTTTTAATCCTATAGTATTCAAAGCATAGAATGTGATGGATGTTTCGGATTCAAAAAATGTGATACCGTTTGAAAGCTATAGATGTTTTCAATCAGCCTATCAGACTTTAGTCGCAATTCAAATAGAAAATGAATAATAATTATTCATTAAATTCAAAGTAAAGAATAATTTATATTGGTGGAAAGTTGTGAATCTCCTTTAAAAATCCTTTTCATTTCATCAATTTTGGGTAAAAAAATGTCGTCAGCCACATGCCCTACACATACCCATCATATCACTACTTTTTGGCCCATCATGATCCTGCACATACCCGACATTCTCATAATACAGAGCATTTCGAAAGCCGAAAAAGATAGATATATTTATTTATATATTTATTGCAAAATGTCCATATTACATAATCATAAAAAGAGGGATTTAACAACACAGAAGGTCTTAGGAATAAAGAGTAAAGATGAGAACACTGATGGCCTCAATAAATTCTTGCATATGATCGATCTGTGCAAGGGAGAAGAGATCCTCACTAAAATCCATGAAGTCAGCAAAGGTCTCCATGTTGTTGTGCTCCAGTCCACCACGTAATAGGGAAAATGCTTGACCAACTCGCTCGTTACACAGTGCAAATGTAACACAGATTGCATCACCAACCAAGACCACACTTGGATGAATAAAATTTCCTCTAAAGGAATCTTCAATATACAACAAATATCATGGTCTAACTAGTCACTCGAAAGGTCACAACCTCCATTTGAAACTCCCAGAGGTGCACATGATGTTGTACAGGAAATGATCGAGCATACTAGAATCGTGAACGTGCAACTAGTACATAAAGTGTTCACCAATAATCATACAAATTACTTCCTCTTCCACATCACTGTGGATTAGGAAGATTTACCTAAGTTGGTCTGTGACCAACCTATGAATAGTGTTGCACTCAACCCCGTCAATGAACAAAAAATCACCTCTAATCTCTAGAGTTTCATCATTTGATGTTCTCGACATGCTTGAAGTAGAAATTAACATTGTGTAAATAAAAAGTGATCAATTTTATATATAGAAGGGATAGAGAAAGCTAGTAGAGTTCACTTGAAGGAAATTAATGCTAAAAGTACATCCAAATTGCCTCAAAACCAATGAACTTGACAAGATGATTTGATGGGAATTTAGTGAATGAGATTCAAACATTGATGAAGTCCTTTGCATTTAAAGAAAACACACATAAGCAATTCTAGGTGGCTTGCCAACAGTCACTAGAAATTGAAGGTGGTAGACATTTCTTATGGGAGTAGGTCACTTGGCCTGTTTATAGTAAGTGATGATTCATTCTCCCATCATTTTGATAAAAAATGGGGATGTAATCATAACCACCCTTAAAAATAAAAATTAATGACCATGTTGTCATAATATGATAGGAATTAGTTAGTTTTCGACCAACCTTTTATTTGGCCAGATGGTGGTTGGTGTCCAAGAATCAGTTTCGAAGAAATCCCAATGGTTATAATGTAAAATTTTAAATATCCCTTCATTGGATATTGCAAAGGTTTGACATTTTGACCACCCTTGCACTGTGATGCATGAGTGAGAATCAATCATAATAGAAGGATAAAATTTGCAATTTTAATATATTGTTGTGAATGTTTATTGTCTGTGTGTAGTAAATTGTGAGTTAGATGCTAATGTTTATAAATAATTATGTGAGCTTAGATGAACATATGGATATTCCTTCCCTGTGAGGATGTGTTGTTCAGTGGCGTTTGATTCATTTATTTGCAGCAAATGTTAATATTATATTGAGTCGAGTTAGGAAGCTTTGATAGTCTATTCTATGAGCTATGATATTAATTATTTTCCAGTCTATTTTCAACATTGAATTTTAAAGTTTCTTTAATTTTTAAATTATTTTACTTCACATCTATTTCATGGCTATGATTAGATGCTAGTTTTCCTTTCTTGCTTTCTAGTCAAAAGCATACCCTACTTTCATACATTTTCAAAAATCAAAATTATATCAGAAGAGGGAGTTGCACCTCAATCAAAATTTAGAGGAAGATCACCAATGCAATGGTGACCTCTCCAATGGTTTTTGATTGATTATTCCTTCTTGGGGAATTATAGGTCATTTTGTGTTTATTATCTAAAGGACAAATTTGTCAACTGACACATCTAAATGAAGGAAGTGATTATGTGCAAGGAGCTATCACGATCAATCATGTGAAATTATGAAGATGTAGTGAGTTATCCTCTACAAACTAGTTACAACAACTTATTGTGTTTGGAATCAACCTTTTACAGGTCTATCAAGCATTCAAGGAATCCATCCATCAACATTAATAAACTTGTGTGTGGTATCTCTTCACCAAGGTTTTTCACATCAAGGTAACATTATCATTTGTCACTTATCATTTTAGTCAATTATTATTGCTTCAACCTTTTCTCGACCTAGGGTATGCTCTCTTGATCATCATCAATCATTGTACATGGAGGTAGGAATACCAACATGGGGTTTGAATTAGGCAAGCCCCAATGAAACACAATATTTTCTCCCATTTTCATATGTACAAGTTAGACCTGAAGGTTTCAGCTAGTGACAATCCAAGGAAGCAGAGTGTAGACCTTAACCTACAATATAGAATTTGTAGATCCAAAATAGGAGTTCAATCAAGGGCATCCTTGTGCCATAGACCAACCAAGTCAAGATAAAATTTATAGTGCAGTCTCCTCTTTGTTATCATTTCTCATATTCGGGTCAGTTTTATAACTCTCTATTTTCATTTATCCAATAAATTATAGTTTCAGATCTAGGGTTATATGTCAAATAGGCTTGTGAAATCACACATCACATTTACTACAACACAACACATCAAAAACATAAATCACTAGGGGATTGGATCTCCATTGTGGCAACAAGTTAATAATCAAAACCCTAGTCTATTTATGTTAAATGTTTAGTAAGTGAAAAAGGGGATAGTCCTAGTCTACCCATCAGATCTAGTATCACTTTTCCTATGAAACACTAAATAGGACAAGGATAGTCACTTTGACTCCTTTGCGATGGTGTTATAGGAGACAAAGGAGGATGAGCAATAATATTTATGAGATTGTGTTGGATAGGAAGTGGAGTGGCCGATTGTGTTCTCTATTTAATATTTTCAACTATAACAAGAGCAATGGCCACAAGTTTTATCCAAGCTCAAGTTTGGTAGAGGATGGATTCTTGAAGACTTTTTTCTTGAAGGGGAAGAGAGGGTCTAACTTATTCATATCATTAGCCCCTTTCAAATAATTGAAAAAAAACCACCATATAAATATTGCATTTGAAACAAATACAATACATAATAACTTGAATCTTATTTTTGGGTATGTGCAGGATCATGATGGGCCAAAAAGTGGCGATATGTAAGTGATATGATGGCCCATGTGGCTGATGACCTTTTTTTTTACCCAAAATTGATGAAACGAAAAGGGTTTTTAAAGGAGATTCTCAACTTTCTAGCAATATAAATTATGCTTTACTTTGAATTTAATTAATAATTGTTATTCATTTTCTATTTGAATTACGACTAAAGTCCTAATTGATAGGCTGATTGAAAAATATCTATAGCTTTTAAACGATATCACATTTTATAAATCCAAAACATGTGTCACATTCTATGTTTTGTATATTATAAGATTAAAAAAAAAAAAAGAATTCCATGAAGTTTTGAGCAAGTTAAGTTGGTAAGACATACGAGTTTTTATATTTTTTAAAAGTTGTGATAAAAAAATAATAATTAATTATTAACTTGGAAAAAAATTACAAAAAAATATGCATCACATCGAGACATGAGTCATCTACTTATAGCAAACATATTATAAAAAAATATTATTATTTTACTATGGTTAGGGTGGTTAGACAGACACCTAATTCTTATTTTTTCCCTAAAATTTAACTACTACTGCATTAAAATTTCAAATTTTCACCAAATAGATTTAAAATAAAATAAAATAAGCCTAGTAGTTTAGAAACTACATTAAATCTATAAAATTCTATTCTTACATATTTTTGAAATAATATAGATAGCTTATTCAAAATTTTATGTCAAGTTTCTCAACTTTGATTTTTTGAATTTTCATCGCCACTTAAGGGCCTGTTTTTTCCATGATGATCTTGCACATACCCTTTTATATTTCATTTATAGAATTTAAGCAAAATCCAATAGAATAAAATTTACAATCCACTTTGATGTTAAATGACATATGTGGAAGATAGAGATTATTCCAAGAAACATGTAAGATAAAGATGCAATCGATAAAAAATAAATACAATACATTTACACTATTTTGAACAAGAGCTGCGGGGCAATGAAGTTCCTGCCAAAGACTAGAAGAACAATTTTGGCCTAGGAAAAATGTTAGAAATTGAAGGGAAAATTTTTAGAAATGTTAGGGTTACGATTTTGTGGACTTGGAAAGGATACATGGAATTTTCATGTTACAAGAAGGGATGCCAAATCCACAAGTTAATGCTCAATTGTAATATCGAATAATAATTCAATTTTCAAATACCAGAAAGATAACCTCAAATAATGAACTCTCAAGCATGCAAAGATAAGATGCACATACAATGAAAAAGAAGCAATGACATGTCAATAGCACTAGATGAAACCTAAAAGATAAGCTCAATTTAAGAAGGGAAATTCAAATGATTTCAAGGGTGGATGAGTTGACCTTTCTAAGGAAAAACATATTGCCATATTTTAATACCAATTGCTCCTAACATGGGAGAGGTTGATGCTATACCTCTTGAATCAGCCAAAACAAGCCTTAGCTTATTTGGAGAGAGTATTTACCCATTTCAAAAATTTAACAAACTTGAAAAATATAGATTTTTCCAACTATAGTTTTACTCTTCTTTCTTAGTTCAAGGTGTTGCAACCAAAAACCTTTAAAATAACCAACATATAACTTGGAGGACTTATTGCTAAACATAACATATGCACTTCATTTGACTAGCAAACGATTGTTTTATAGCTTTAGCAAAGAAAATTTTCTCATTTGGAAGGAAAAAGAGCACAACCAAAATATCTAAAAAGTTAACTGACTCTTCATTGTTAATAAATCTATTTCATAGTCTCAATTCTTTAAAAAATATTTTTTATCATTCAATGTATGCATGCATGTTATACAGGGTAAATATATAAAGAATGAAATTTATCCCTCAAAATTAAAGTGTTAGAAAACTCAGCATAACAGACCATCTTGTACAAATTTGTTGTGCTCATACACTTGAAAATATTGCTCTTAATCTCAGTGAAGTTATTGGATACAAGTTGTTCCATCAAGGCATTGTTATGGGATATTATTCTAGGTGATAGAGTAATTGCTTGAGCTAAAATAATGAAAGAATGCACAAGTAAAAGAAGTTAAGGAAATTACTACAATGCAATCGACAATGAAAATGTACACCTAACTAGAAAGTGAAAGGAGATTATAGATGAACATTTGGTGTCACTGCACACATTAAAATAAAAAAATTATCTTGGAAAGGATATTGAAGGCAACAACAACAATATCTTGGTCCAAAATAAAGCACATAGTTTCCATTGGCATATGCTCCTTTGAACTACTTACAACTCCTACTGCTGAATTGAAAAGTACTTGAAGTACATCCCCTCCAAATGATTGGCATAGTTTATCAAATATTTGTTTCCAATGACATATGTTCTACTTAGCACACCACAAATCAAGAAGGCTATAGAAAATTAAGACTAGCCTTAAATGACTTCCAAATCTTTGGAAAAAATTTGTATGTGCTCCATAAAGTTTAAAATATTACCCCATCTCTAAGACATTATACACCACATAAAGTTTGATTGTGCCCTATCCTTAGATAAAATGCTAAATTAGGCTAATATATGTGATTTTGCAAAAACAAAAGATAAGTCTTAAGTGAAACATATAAATTACAAGTATTACCATAATGGTTTTCCAAATAGTACTTTTGAAATAGGGATGGAACATTCCTCATAGCCAACACATACCTACAAAAAAATAACATTACTATTTAGGTTTCTTGATCTCCTTTTTGTATGATGTATATTTTTTTTTCAAACCAAATAAAACAATATATGCAAACCAATGGCATAACTATGATGTATATCATTAATGGTATACCAAAGAAAACATGAAATGCAAACCAATAATATTTGCAACATTGTTTGTGGGGTGTAGCCAAGAGCAAGGGACATGGTACCTGATAAATATATCAAATTTGTATTAGAAACCATGCAATAGCTATAAAATAAATGTTTTCTAGTGAATTTTAGCAGTTTATGAATGACAAGGTACCAAAGAATATTTTTGATTCATGTAAATC
Source organism: Sequoiadendron giganteum (assembly GCA_007115665.2). Classification (NCBI taxonomy): domain Eukaryota; kingdom Viridiplantae; phylum Streptophyta; class Pinopsida; order Cupressales; family Cupressaceae; genus Sequoiadendron; species Sequoiadendron giganteum. Next base: position 213,660,990 of record CM021108.1, read on the forward strand.
CTATTACCATTCTTAAGATGTTTTTCCACAATTGGTGGCATAGTTTGTTGGGGAATAGGTTCCTCTATAATTACATTTATTAGAGAACCCATCCGTAGGAGCCTTGAATGAAGGAATAAATGCCCTTGAATATGATGGCCATTTACCCATGCTTAGTCATTACTCATGTTGCTCATCCAAAGCCACTGCATTGTTTCCTTTTGCTGCAAATTGTTCACTCTATCTACACGACCCAATGAACTATATTTTCAACATATTACATGATAGTGTTTGGAAAAGAGAAAATATAATAGGAATCATTAATTATTTCCAATTGAAACATAAACAAAATTCTTACCTGGTACCATATTAGGGCAATATTATTGGGAGGGTATGTTCTTGAATTCCATTGAACAACATTTGCCCTTGTTTTTGAATATAGACATTGGTGTTCACCTTTTAAACCAATCGGTATGAACAAAAAAAAAGCAATAGAATTCAAAACAAATATTTAAGAGGTTTTCAATTCATAGTATAGGATTGTGAGGTGTAGTAGTGTACAAAATACACTATAAAACAAATTGAAAAGCCTTGTTAACTTCATTCCGTACTCATGACCTACAATGAGAAATGGAATAAAAAGGATATGTGATAGTGTCACACAAATCCTAAGTAAATGCAAGCCCTAATCCAAGTAAAGTAACCACCAGACTATAAGGAAAATCATCGTACATAATTACATAACAATGTAGAGGTGTTGGATATTATAAATCTAAATGTGAAATTAGGTCCACGATGAATTTTGAACGACCTCAAATAGATTTAACTGCGAGGCTTACACTAAACCCCAAATACACTAGGCAAAGGTGTGAATGGATACAAAAGTAATTTTTTTGTTTTACATTTCTCTTTTTCATGAAAGAAAGAAAATACAACGAGTAGCGCACCATGATGACTACCTTTAGAGAAGGTTGTCTCAAAAGTAACATTGAGTTTGTTCTTGTTGTGAAAGATGTGACCACATCACCCAAAACCTTGGTTTTATCCTAACCTTGATTCGATCCTACAAAACCTTCATTGTCATGCCCTGCTGCTTGGCCAGTGCTGGAGCCACCAAAGTTCCATTTGGGTAGTTGTTTTGGGCTACTGACCAGTCTCGACAGAGTCTGTACATGCGAAACAAATAAAGGCCACTTAAATCCTACCTCATAAAATGGTAAAGTTAGGCTACCCACAATGGAGTATGGCCATAAAATTTAACCACACATACTCTTGCTTTGCTTGGCATATCCATTCTTGAGCCTTCAATCGTGGATATTAAAGGCCAAAATGAAAGTTTTAAACATAAATTTTACAAAACTGTAGAATTGAGGTGTTCAATGAAACAACACACCAAATTTCATAACCGATAGGTCCAAATTGAAGATGCTAGAGATGACGACCTAGATGAATGCAATATTGGGGTTAGACGAAGAGGTGTAGGCCCCGACTATGGTAAAGCCTTGAAATTGGGACATGGCTTTGCAAGCTGGGTGACAACTCTTGAACACGTGTAAGGTCCTTCCTATGCCTCATAACATTCAGAGGAGCTTGCAACAGTCTTGAAATTTACGCGCTCTCTTGCCTCGTAATATCTGCAGAGCTTCTGACAATCCGCAGACACAAATCCAGCTTCAATTGAAAAGCGCCAAAATGATTTCAACCAATATTTTCCGTAAAAAATGTAAAAAATATACAACTTGTAAGAAATATAAAACGAATCGTAAGGAAAATTGAATGTATTGTTGGAACAAACATTAATCACTGTTTACCGATTGAAGGCTCCACTATAATTCCCGGCACGAACTAATAACCCAAAAAAGATAGACTGATGTGCTCACATAGAAGGCCTATTGACTGAAAATACACATGAAAGTGTTTCTATGCATAGATTTGAAAGTTGTAACTTCCCGTGCAAGACACTATCGAGAGATACAAAACAGAAAGCACGCGGGAATAAATACATATTATTTTTCTAACGTACTTCTAATTTTCTGGTCAAACAAGAAAATTTGGTAGGGCGGCGCACAATACATTCTTATTTCGGATTTGACCAAATCATTATTTCATTGACAATTTATTTATCGTGCATATAGGTATTCACTTGTGTCATGCGTAGGAACAGTTTGCTTAGCGGCCAAGTCTGCGGTGGAAAAAGTTTCAGTGGACATGATATAAAATCACTATCGACTGTATTGAATAATTCTGAAAAATTCCGCCACAAAATCGTTTAGTTATTAAGAGTAGTTTTCCCCTTGTCTCTCGTAAGGAGATCATGACCACCTCCTTACAATCTCCTCTTGTAGCCACTCTTAAAGAATCTGATCTCCCTGTGATTGATATTTCACAATTTCCCCAGGAAATTGAGGGAGACCGCCTTCAATTTCATCCGGAGGTTGTTAAACTGAGAGAAGCTTGTGAAGAATGGGGATTTTTCAGGCTGGTGAATCAAGGAGTTCCACACGATCTTCTGCAAAAGGTTATGTCTGTTAGCCAGGATTTGGTGTCGATGCCCATGGAGGTTAAAGACACAGTCACAACCTCTAATCCCGCGCAGAGTTACCTTCGTAAACCCGGTATTCCGATTCCCTTTGAGACATTTTGCTTGCTTGATATGCCCAATCCAGATTCAATCCTTGAAATGTCTCGAAAGATATGGCCCGAGGAAGGAAACTCAAACTTCAGGTATGTTATCCGCGTCTTGTGTTTCCTTTTCCATTTCACAATACTTTTTTAATATCAATATCTCGTAATTGAAAGCAAATAGCCTGTAGATTGTTTTTTCTCTGGAATTGTGGGGACCCAAGTCCCCTGTAGTAAGCCCTTTCCTTTGGCTGCTCCAAATAAAAGAAAACTACTGCTTAACATTCTGGTACTATTCTCACTAATTAAATTCTGGTGCTATTATGTCACAGTGAAGCGATCAGTGCATTCAGTTTATTTCTGTCAGATCTTGCACAGAGGATAATTAAACTAATTCTTGTGAGCCTGGGTTTGGACGCTGAAACTTTCTATCACTCTGATTTCGAAAATTGTAAAGCCTTGTTGCGAATAAACGGCTTTTCATCTCATGGAAAATCTATTGGGGAGGAGGCTCTCATTTCTCACGCAGATCGGGGTTGCCTGACAATCCTTCACAATGATAAAGAGGAAGGGCTTGAGGTTAGATCGAAAGAAGGGAAGTGGATCAACGTCAAGCCTTCACCAAACTCTCTTATTGTCAACTTAGGGATCTGCCTAAAGGTCTAAATTAAGCCTTTCTGTCTCCCCTGTTATTATAATTTATACGTTTTTCTGTTGTGCAGTTGTTAAGAGTGTTAAGATTTATTTGATTACAGGCATGGAGCAATGGTAGATACAGGTGTGGAGTTCACCGCGTCATTTGTAAAGGGTGGCAGAATCGTTTATCGGTTCCCCTTTTTATTACCTTTGATGACGATGCCCAGATCTCGGCTCCAGGGGTGCTTGTGAACGAAGATAATCCACGACGGTACAAACCTTTTATTTTCTCTGAATTGCAGACTGAATTGCGGAAAGAGTTTGAGAAATTATAAAGCAGATAGAGAACAAGTGAAAATGATGGAACGATTGGCTGGTATATAGTTTCGTTGTCATACAAACGAGGTACATTTGTGGCAGCTCTAGTGTTTTATTTATATTATAGCGTTGGATTTCTTTGTTACGCCAAATTATGATCATCCTGCGGTGTTTCATTGGCTTAACATTTTCCAATGGAGAGACGGAAATTAATTTGAGGAAATGAGTTAAGTTTATGAGGAAAGTTAAATAGATATGTTGTCAAAGCATTGAATGCATTTTGATTTGCTGGTTCAGTGTATCTTATTTTTACCAAATTTTCAGAGATCCTGGAATAATTATATAGACTTGATTTTGATATTTTAATGGAATGGTAAGTAGTTGTTATTAGCCATTTTGATAATAATTTGTTAATCTCTATTTGTTATTTGTACAATTTTTTTTTCAATCTGTTTTAATTGTTTTAATATGAATTAAAAGAATTGAAAGAGTTATAATGAATTAAAAAATATTGAAAAAATACAGAAAATTATATATTGATAAAAAGTCTCAGTTTTATATTATTCATTTCAAAATGTTTACTTTCATCACAATGGATAATATTGTACGTCACTATATACAATACAACAATTACATGTCAATTTACAAAGAATTTTAAACTAAGAGGATTGAAATATAGTAGAAAACTATTGCATGCTTATTACAGCCAAAACTTGCATAAGCATGGGCCAATCCCATTGTGACAAGAGGATCTCTCCTATTGGATGGGATTTAGTCCCACATCCCTCAATCTTAGCTTCTCCTCTCTCAAATTCTCCTATAAATGCAATGCATTTTCTCTCATTTCAACATCTACAATTTGAGCACTATCATTATAGGCAACTTGAGTTCATGAGCATCTCATTGTCTATCATCTAATTAGCTTGGAAAGGATTGGGAAAGGGCTCTTTCACATATTCAAAGAGCATCAATCCAATATGGGATAGGTTTGCATCCATGTTTTATATGCTTTATTTGGTTTTCCTTGTTGTTTCAAATTTAGCATGTTTAATTAGATGCAATATTTCATAGGGTTGCTAGATTTTGTTATGTTAGTTTCATTTCTAGAAAGAAATTTATTAGCATACTAACATGTTGCAGAATTTAGCTACCACAGCTCCAAATTTTCTATTTAATGTAGGATTGTTTGTCATTTGCTCTCACCATTTTTAGTTTGCAAAAAAATTGAGGCGTGAGTCATAGGTTCTCAAGTGCTAAGGAGTTGATGTGAAGTTTTGGGTAAGTTGGTGGTCATATGAGCTCTTTGTAATCCATGTTCTAAGTCCGTCTAGGAATTTCATATTTTTTGGACTGGTATTAATTGTTGAAGCTTGTGGGTGTGATTTTATGCAAATTTTGTTCAGAAGTTTCTAAGCTGGTTAGGTCTTCTTCTCATTTTTAACTTGCTAGCTTTCGTTTGGGTTTTGAAAAATGGGAAATTTTGGTTTGCCAACTCGGCCTACTAGGAGGTCTAGTTATCTTAGTGTTTTTGAATGTCATGAGGATTTTCCTAAAACTAAATAGGAGATCTCAGTGACTCTTGTGACTCAAGAGGGTAAAAGGAGTGCCCATGGTCAAAAGAAGAAGAATACAATTGCCTAGAGTACCTACAACATATGAAACAATACCATTTCTGAAGAATTGGTCAAAATTAAAGGTAAGGAGTAGGTTGTGCCTACGAGAAGGGCCATGAAAGATAGAGATAAGCGTCCAAAGGCCTGCTTGGGGAAACAAGATTTTCCCATTGTTCTTTCAGATGGCCTTTCAAATGGTGGAAATGACACTGACTCGGGGTACGACCAGTACCTACTGTCCCTAGTGTCTTATGATGTTTCTAATAAAGAGGTGGTGATGGTCCCTCCAATTTCCTCACACACAAGGAGTGGACATGTGCATACTCTGATTATAAAGAATCAAATTGATGTCCCGACCTTGTTTTTGTTTCCTATGATACCATTGTCATAGTGTCCATGGCTTTGGTATTTTACTCTTCCATTATGTCTTTTACTCTTCCATGCTGATGTGGAATATTCTAGCTAATATGGTGGATTTTTTTTTCTTGACGTGGACATTATAGTGGTGACTAGCACTACCCTATGGTGATTTGGCTAAATGTCCCTTGACAACTTATCAGAAATTTTGTCTTTTTGCTTCCCCCTATTTTATCAATGATTGCATATAACCATCTGGGGAATCTCTTGAATTCTGTTGAAATTGTATTGAAATGAATATGAAATGTACTATAATTCAGTTGGATGCTTGTTTCTCCCCTATTCTATAAAGGGGATTTCAAGGCTGATTATAAAGGAGTTCAAGTTTTGGAGTCTTTTAAAAAGGTATAGACGAAAATGCTAATCTCAAAAAAGAAGCATAATGTAAACAAATAGATTAATGTATATACTGTAAGCTAGTTTTTGGGTATACAGTTATGATTTAATTATCTTAAAAGGGTTTTATAGTAACACCAGTAACATAAAGTATCAATTTAAAGTATGTGTTCTCTTGTGTAATTTCTTTGCAGACTATGGATGGAATTGTTAATAACAATTTCATTTTTCTTCTATTGTTTAAACCAAATGAATGATTTTACTTTTGTTTCAATTCAAGAGATTAACTAAATGCTGAAGTATGGTCATGGGTTTGTGAGGAAATGATATAGGATTTGGTAAGAAACCATGCTTTAGATATAGTGAGTTGAATGCTATAAGGTAGTATGTCATTGAACCACAAAGTACTAGGTTAAATTGTTAGTGTATCACTGGTTAATTATAGAATGAATCTATTGTCCCATGAATGAAGCACTAGTCTCTTCATTAGTTTATCTTGGATCAAATTGAGTTTAGTCACGCATCTAGCCAAAGGCTTAAAATGATGAACAAATCATAATAAAATTTATTTGAAGAATGTCTCAAATCTGAAGTATCATCTGGTTCCTAGCTATAGACGGTTTTTATTTGAAGGTTCACCAAGACTTTAGTGAATTTTATCTATGTGCATTCAAAAGGAATTTATCTGTGTATGGAAGTGCTCTTAACTAAATGAATATCTTAGGAGTATGATTAGGATTATCCTCTTGGGTTTCATAGAGTATGAAGAGTAGAAGTAAGGACTCTTAAATCCTTGCTTATGTGTTGGCCAATCCTTATCCTTATTAATGATTTAACCTTGGCAAGTTCATAGGTAGGGATGAGGTTAAGTTTGGTTCATAAAAAATCACCAACATAAATGGTGACTCTATTGGGGAGGAATGTGAATCTCTAGTTGTAGACCGCCCTATCGCAAAGTCAAGAAGAATTGGAACATTGGGTTTGGCTTCCAGAAATTTTTCAAACCCGAGAAAGGTTGTGTTGTAGTAGAATGTACGAATTTGTGTGCGGCTCCGTTGTTGCAAGACCCAAAATGATATTCAGTTTCAGAAGGCTTTATGTTGTTTGAAATTCAGTCCTCTACTAAGAGAAGTGGTGACTTTGTCATGTGAACCTATCAAAGCTTTGATGACTTCTAGTCAGGAAGAACTTATAGTGGTTGCAACATATCAATGTTATTTTCTATGCTTAAGCTCTTCAGAAGAAATAAATTTGTATGAAAGCCATTTTTGAAGAATCTAGAAGAAAATTGGGTTCCCTATTGAGTGAATTAAGAACTAGCAAAGGGAATGATGGTAGTAGTTTTACATGTATACTTCTAAAGTGCAATTTATAATATTAGAAATGTTTTGAAGAAGTATACTTACTTTGACAATGCCTCTTAAAACCTTGGTTTTAAAGAATGGGTATGTTTGATCTTTAAAATTATGATAGAAATTAAGAAATGAGGTCATGGAGAGTTAATTGAAAGATTGCATAAGGGTACAAGAGAACCTTATCACTTCCCTATATACCCTTGTGAAATAGTAAGTAGAATTATGCAAGGCATGCAACCCTTATCATGCCATCAAAAGAAGTTCTCTATGGAGAGATATAACCCATTCAGTTTCAATGGTATTCACGGTTTTCCTAATAAAATTCCCAATGATGTTAGGAAATGTCTACCCAAATTCATAGGGAAAAATGATGTGTCCGCTTCTAAACACCTAAATGTATTCATAGATTTGATGGGTGACTTTGAAGTAGACCATGAGGATGTTGTTATGAAGCTCTTTGTTCAATCTTTGACATAAAATGCTAGAGACTGGTTTCCATATTTATTAGTACATTCTATAAGTTCATGGAATGACTTTATGATAGCATTTGTGGAACAATTTGGTGAAAGGGTTAGTCCTAGTGAGATAAGAAAAAGACTTATGGAGATCCAAAATAATGAAAATGAGATGGTTCTAGCTTTTAACTTGAGATTCACATGAGTAGTAAGAGGTATTCCTGAACACCTAAGGCCTAATGATGCAAAGTGTTTAATTATATATCTAGGTGTATTTGATAACGAGTTGAGTTATTTGATAAGGGATAAGGAGCCTAAAACAAGGCTGTCACATTGTTATGGACATTGAGAATATTATGAAGTATTCAATGATGAGGGGTTATATGGCTGCAAGTATTTGTTGTCTTAATGACATAGACAAGAATAAAAAGGATAACCATAGTAGTGATGTTCCTAATGCCTTATCTAGTTCATCATCCCAACATGTTGAATATCGACAGATGCAAGGTGAACTGCAACAAAGTGTGAGTGATAATGATCAAGTGTTACTTAGACTATATAATATGAAGAGACATGAAGGGGAATTGCCCTATGAGTTGCTAGCAAGATTTTTGGATGCCTTGTTGGAGATCCCTAAAGGGTTACGACCCAAGGATTCTATTTTTATTGACATATTCTATGACATATATGAGTCAGGGCTTAGTACTTTGCCTAATGAATTGAAACCACAAGATTTTGATCAAATAATTGATTGGATCAAGATTGCCGAGGAGGCTAAATGTGAATTTATACAAAATATGATGTCCCAGGATGATAGGGGTACCCCTCCTATTATTATCAATCAAGGGTTTATTCAAGAAATAGATAAAGAAGTCTCTAAAGAAGAATATATATCTGTTGGTACAGATGATGATATTTTTATATTTGCAAGAATTGTTGACATACCTTTGAGGAGGCAAGATTAGAATAATTAAAATGAAAATCTTGATTATTCTGATAAGGAGTATGAAAATTTTATGAGATTGACATGAAGGCTTCCTTCGTGCCTGAGGAGTCCAACTGTACCACTAGTCATGAGGTTGTGTCTTTGCCATTAGAAAAACACATGCCATGTGGTGAAGTTTTGAATTGAAATATAGTTGAATTTGGATTGGAATGCCCTGGAAATGTGGTAGACAATGAATTTCAAGACAAGAATCTCTATGGTTAGGGTTTTAAACTTGATGTTAAAAATAATGAGACTCGTGTTGATACTTGAAAAGGTCTTGATTTAGGATGTTTGTATGAAACAAAAATAGAATATAAAGTTTTATGACAAAGATGGACATCATAGTTTTCAACAAGGAATGTGTTAAGAAGACTTATTTGGTTGAAAATGAGAAATTATGTGTAAGTTGTAGGAAATTATGCACATGCAAGCAAACTAACCCAATAGTTGATGGTGCACCTGAACACCTTACTATTTATCACATGAAATTTGAGTTACTGGACTCATCTTTTGAGATATTTTATTTAAAATTGAACAATGATTTGAAAGGAGAATGGGAATGTGTTGATGTTCCTAAAACAAGAATTTTTTTTAATGCTTGGAAAAGTGTGGATAGTTCCTCCTGCACAAATAACCTTGATGAGAATAAAAGTGCTATGGGGACTGTTGAATCAAATCCCTGAGGAAATGAAGAATATGGTGGCATATCTGGTACTTATTGCTCTGATGAATATAAATACCAATTGGAACAAAAGCCTGTGTATGACAATTTTTTGTTCATCACACAAAGTGAATATGTGCTTAGTATGGGACAAGATTTAGATGCTAATGACCCTGGATTTCTAGATATGAAATGGAAATATAACTCCAGAGGGTTTGATTATAATGGAAACCCTGAAGGTAAAGTGTATGAGGATCTCCAGATTAGTGAGCAAAATAAATTTGATATCATCTTGTATGATCGTAGTGATCAAGTGGAATATGAATGTTATACTTTCCCTTTTCAGTTGGATGAACATTTAGTGAAATATGATTATAAATAGAATTAGATGGGAGGTGATTTTGATCTGGTATTTTAGATTGGTTACAATTCATAGAGAGACATGAATAAAAAGGATGATTATAAATTTAGACACATGTCTATGATAGTTGAGTACACTGCCTGCAGTGTTATGAGTTGTTGGGTAGTTTGTGATGGTTTTTTCAGCCTTATCAAGGTCAAACAGTGGAAAACAAGGTTTTTGACAGAGGCAAGTGCTAGTTTTAAGGTTGGTTGGGCCCTATAGCTTATGTAAAAACTGTACATATGTTGTTTTCCTTTTTATTCTACCTGGTCCTTGGTTTTTTTGGTTCTTTGGTTTGGTCTGCTTCACCTAGATTCTAGATTCTCACTTTGTTCACTGAGGAATAGACGTACCTAATTGGAGCCACTATTGGGACTCCTAAAAAATCATGATTCCTTGGTTATTTTGGCCAACTTCAGTCACTCTCAGTATGACTGGGCTTAGGGTTTCATTCATCATTATTGTCTAAGGATTTTTCTACCAAAATCTCACTTTAGAAAAACCCTTGGAGCTCTATTTTGTTGTTGACCTGCTGTTGCATGTTCTCAGTCATTTTAAAACATCTTATTTCATCTAAACCCATAAGGTTATCGACCCCTCATGCCTAGTTATGCAAATATTTTATTTCTATAAGGGTGTTCAATTGGCCTTTACATCCTTTGAAATATTATTTCCTAAGTCCTTGAGGCCTTTTATTCATCAGCCTAGGCAGTTCCCCCTTTTAGAAAAACTTATGAGCATGTGTTAATTATCTTCACTAAAGTCCCGTATTGCTCATTACTAATCCATTTTAAGTTTGTAAGCTCAAATTTGTGATGAGTAATGAGCTTCATTTTCCTTGATTTCGTGCATCATGGATTTATTTCAAATGTCCAAAGTTGAATTGGTGATGCACGATGGACTATGTTATCGTTGGTTCTTTTGGTATCGCTAATTGCTCAAATACTTGGCAATATGAATTAGAGATATGTGATGACCTTTTGTGCTAGTTGGTCTTTCATTGCTCATCATGGATAGATGTTCGATTATTCTTTTCAAAAGGGCGATGAGCGATAAAGTCTATTTTAATTCGCCCTTCGCTGATGTGATCTAGAGAACTAGGCATGAACCTTTGATGCACAATGAGAGATGAAGATCTTCAAAAAGGTAGTGATCCAACAACCTATTTTTCATCGCGCCCATGCTCTCGTCACTAATTGAGCTCTAAATGAGTGGGGCAAATCAATGATGTGTGATATGATATTCCAATAAGTATTCTCTTCAAGTGATGGCTATGTTCTTTGCCGATATAAATAGAAAGGTACATATTGGGTTGGTGATGCATGTTGATCATCAAATCATAGTTGACTAATGAAGATTAAGGGAAAACGTGGTAGTATTTGAGGTGGCATCGCTATTTTCTATGAACAAGCCGCAAAGGCCAAAAACAATGCTTGAGGTCACCATTGATAATGTTTTAAATCCATAAAGATCGATGGCTTAGATTTAAAGCCCAACTACTAAGTTATCAACTTGCTCGTGTGAGGATTTTTTCAATCATTAATTACTACATGCTCCAATTCTCTATTTAATGTACAATTGTTTGTTGTTTGATCTCATGGTTTTAGTCTACATAAAATCTGAGGTGTGATTCATAGGTACTCAAGTGTTGAGGAGTTGATGTGAAGTTCCGAGTATGTTGTTGGTCATATGAGCTCTCTGTAATCCATTTTCTAAGTCTGTCTAGGAATTTTATATTTCTAGGACTAGTTTTAATTGTCAAAGCTTGTGGGTGTGCTTTTAGGAATTTTTTTTACTAGAGTTTCGAAGCTGGTTAGGTCTTCTTCTCATTTTTAACTTGCTAGCTTTTGTTTGGGTTTTGAGAAATGGGAAAGTCTGGTGTGCCAACTCAACCTACTAGGAGGTCTGGTCATCTTATTATTGTTGAATGCCATGAGGATTTGCCTAAAGCTAAATAAGAGATCCCACTGACTCCTATGACTCAAGAGGGTAAAAGGAGTTCCCATGGTTGAAAGAAGAAGAAGACAATTTTTCAGAGTACATACAACTTATGAAACATGACCATTTCTGAAGAATTGGTCAAAGTTAAAGGGAAGGAGCAGGCTATGCTTGCGAGAAAGGCCATGAAAGATAGTGATAAGTGTCCAAAGGCCTACTTGGGGAAACAAGATTTTCCCATTGTGATTTTCGATGGCCTTTCAGGTGGTGGAAATGACACTAACTCGGGGTACAACCAATACCTTCTCTCCCTACTTGCTCTCCCTAGTTTCATATGATGTTTCTGATGAAGAGATGGTGATGGTTCCTCCAATTTCCTCTCGCACAAGGAGTGGATGTGCATACTCTGATTCTAAAGAATTAGAGTGATGTCCCAACCTTGTTTTTTTTTTCGATGATATCATTGCCACAGTGTCCATGGTTTTGGTATTTTACTCTTCCATTCTATCTTTTACTCTTCCATGCTGATGTGGAATCTTCTAGCTAATATGGCGGAATTTTTTTCGCTTGACATGGACATTGCAGCGATGACTGGCGCTACCTTATGGTGATTTGGATAAATGTCCCTCGACAACTTATCAATAATTTTTTCTTTTTTCTTCTCCCTATTTTATCAATGATTGCATATAACCGTATGGGGAATGTCTTGAATTCTGTTGAAATTGTTTTGAAATGAATATGAAATATTGTAATTCAGTTGGATGCTTGTTACTCCCTTGTTCTATAAAGGCGATTTCAAGGTTGATTATAGAGGAGTTCAAGTTTTGGAGTCTTAAAAAAGTCTAGGAGAAAATTCTAATCTCAAAAAAGAAGCATAATGTAAATGTTATCTACTAGAGTTGCACCCTAGCTAAGTTGCATGACTTAGCACTCCAGAGAAACATTGGAATGATCCCAAGGCATGGTTTCCTTATATGAGATCAAACCTCCAGAGAAGGCCAGCTTAATTTATGGTTATCACCTAAAACTACTAATCTTTTGAAGAGGAAAATGGAAAAAGAAGGCATAAATTGAAAGCTTGAAAGTTAAAATAAAAGGTGATACACCAGAGTAAATGGGACTATGAAACTCATCTTGTAAACACTTGCTTGCAATGATAGAAAAAAAAACTTGCACAATATATTATTGTATGTTCTTACATAAGTACTTTACAGAAAGGTCTTAAGCCTCAAACTTCAAGGAGGAAGGTATATCCACTGACTATAAAGTTATTTGTCATTTTATGGCACAATCTGCAACCTGCAATAACACAATTTTTCATAAAGGTATCAAAGTCATGAGACAAAGTTTAAGAGTTTCATTGTCATCTATATAATGACTTGCATCATGATGAGATCTTTCAACATTCCATATTGAAACTCATTATGAAATGTTTCTATTGTCCTCTACTTGAATTTACTCTATACCATGATTTCCTGTAGCTCACTTCTATCTATGCATTGTTTCAAAACCATAGTCAGGAGGACTATCTTCTATTGCTTGTCCTATATGACTAAATTCTTAAAACTAATTTTTCTCATTGACTATGGATTGCTATGATATGATCCACCCATATAACTATCCCTGACAGTAAAAATGACCATTCCTCCACTGTTTGATGTCCTTCTGGTAGAATATTCTTCTTTGGTTATGCTGCAATAGAACAACTATATTGTCATTTATGATAGTGGGGAGAACTCACTATCATAGGTGATAAAATATATGATCTAATTTGAGAAATATGATCATTTTGCACTCTCACCCCTCTAAAATTAGAGGGCAACATGATGGGATCAACCCTTGTGGGAGCACATTTTACTCCACATGTTGTGATTAGATGAAACAAAAACAGTAATAGATATTTGACCTATATCTGCACAAGAAGCAAACATGTTAGATTAAAGCAATGAAACTCGACATATGATGTTTTATGGTCTAACAATAATCCTCTGGCTCTTTTGATCTTTGAGATGTTGCAATAATCCTTCAATGTCATATGATAGTACACTATATTTTTGTTGAAATTAAATAGCTTATGATGAGAAAAAGTATTTGGTGTGCTAGAACCAAATTTTATCAACTCTTGTAGACATTCAGAAGTAATGGAGCAACCTTCTGGAGGACTCAGGAGCTGTCTAAAGATGCGACAAATCAACGTCCATCATCACCACCTAGGCAATGATGGATTCCTTTCCTTTTTATATGCTCTTCTTTTCATCAAGTGTATAGTCTACTTTTTATATTGCATTGGAGTTAATCCCATGATTTGTGTGGGATATTATACACTTGAAATTATCAATAAAATATAGTTTTATGTAAATACCTTTTGCAATCTTTCTCTTGTGTACATTTGCAATCAATTTGATAATCTTTTGTGCATATGAATGTAACTTTTAGCATAAATCAATGTGTACCTTTCATTTTTACTTTGCAAATGCTATTTCAACTCTACATAATTGAGCTAGAAACAAAATCAGGTAGCATTTTTGGAAACATCTGCTATATGTTTGCTTACTAAACATCCGACTAGTTGCCTAAAGCCTATCCATTGGGCATAGATTCACTTAAAAGTTGACACAACTTGAAAAAAGTTCTGAGCAATACTATAACTGGCTAGATCAGTGCATGACACCCTCAAAACTTATTCAAACACCAAAAATTCAAAAGGAAAACTACCTAGCTATGCTAAAAACCACTTAGGGAATTGAAAATTGCATCTAGAAACCTATTCTAATCTACCCTAACAAGCAAAGAAGCAGGTCAAACAAAACCATTGATTGGATTTACAAAATAACACCCCTTTCTAATCAACAACTGATGCATTACATGATTATGTATTGCTGAAAATACATGAAACACATGCAAATATTTAATAGACTATTGCAATGTCTCATAAAAAATGCAAATAAACTCACTTACACCTTGATTTTGATCATGCCTATTGCTTTCCTCGACTAGACAAGTGAGCTAAATTTGATCACTTTTAGCTGCAACTCCAAAATTATCTCTTTCTTTAAATGCATGCTCATGCTTGGGTGCAAGAATGATCATTGGTACTTCACTAGCCTCCAAACTGGCTAAATATTTGATTGGATAGCCCCTAGAATGAACAAAATTTGAATTGCCATTTCTAGTTGCTTGCTCATTCACTGTTGTTCTCCTCATTTGTTGATTTGGACTAGAAAGAAAAAACATTGAGAACTTAGAAACAACAACATTACCTTCACCTAGCATAATAAGTTGCGATGTTGATTCCTCCTCCATGGTTAATGAACAATTCTCTTCCACTAGGGTAGCTAACAACTCATCAAAGCTATTAGCTCTCAGAAGGCTCTTAGGGACAACTAAATCATGTCCAAAATCATCATTATCATCCAAGGAAGTACACTCCAACTCAGGCTCATCCTCCTCAACGAAGGAAGGAAAAATTTCAAACAATGAAGAAGTCTCTTGAAACAAACCTTCATATGATAAATCAGCTTCAAGCTCTCCTGTACAGTAGAAAGGAAGCTCTTCCAACCAGCTAAGACCTTGCAAAGTAGGTTCATGAGAAACTTCCCGACTTGAGAGAATGGACTCCTCTCCACCAGGACCATATTCCTTATATTGCTTCAACAATTGTTCAAGCTTGTGAACCTCCTATCTTGGCTGAACGTGACTATCAACTGCTTCAAATGGGTCTAATTTTTTGTCATCCAACCTTGAACAAAAATGTTCAATTATGCCTAATGAATATTTCTTCATAAAGCTCAACGTTAGCTTTTTCATGGATAACATGCTCAAAGATATCAAAGCTTATATCATGGAAAATGGTGTTAGGTTTAGTTTTATGCTCTTCTTCATGGTGTAAGGCTCCATTTTCTTATTGTTGTCTTGGAAAAACCATTGAAACATCTTCATCATCATTTACGAAATAGGAAGTTGATTGGTTAGAATATTCAAGGATTCATCTGAACAAGTGTTTTCTTGTTCAATTCTTTCGATTCTAATCTATAAATTCTTCCATAGCTAAATGCAAAAAGTTTATATTTCTAGTCTCCTCCATGTTGAGTGAGCTATCCTCTTCTTGAACAGGCTGCTCTAGAATAGTAGGAGCTATTTGAATATGCTCTTCTTTTGCAACAACTCTCTACTTTTCAAAACTCTCTTCGAACTACCTCTTTCAAACCTCCTCGTGTAGCTGGAATTGATCCTCTAAGTGATCCTAAATACTTTACACTTGAGAAGATAAAATCTTCATTTTCTCCTCCTTAGCAGCTATCTACCCATCAAGACCTTTAAACTGCATCCTTTGCGTCTTCAACTCTTGATCATAAAATAAGCCTATTCAACCATTTCTTGCTGCTGCATAATGATCTTTTTCTAATTCTTGATGTTAGCCAACATCCCATTCATGTGTGATAACACCTTACTAATATCATTAATTTTCATATAGTCAAGACTTTGGCTCAGATCCCACAACATACGATCAAAATTGTTGGATCAAATCCAACACATTTTGGTAAGGGTGCTCTTGTGGCTGGTTATGTGAATAATTTCATACTCTTGTTGGGGCTGATTCTGGGCATATGTAAGTTGATATAGAGAATGTGCAAGGATGGAAGGGTGGAAAACATGTGAGAATGTTGGTAATCTGTTGTTGGTGGGTTATTGAGAAAAAAACTAATAGTATATTCTACTTGGTATGGCCGGTAAGAGGGAACATATGCAATATTTTTATGATATGGAGGGTGAAAATCCATGTTTCCATGAAATGAAGACATGCTCCTTCATTCAAGAAATTGGAAAGCTAGAAAATCAAATTTTCCTTCAATTTTTTTGAAACATACCAGAACTGCTATTGCTGAAACTAGTAAATTTAAACTCAAAGTCACTAGGTGTGTTGAAAACTTTCCTCCAAAGGAGAAAAATACTATTGTACACACCAAAAAATAAATGTATAGTACAAAAGAGTCTAAAAATCAGCTCTTTGTCCCATCGGGCATGCCAAAACTATTATATACTAGTGTTGCACCCTAGCTAAGCTGCAAGACTTAGCAAGCTAAGCTGTAGGACTTAGCATTCTAGAGAAAAATTAGAATGATCCCAAGGTGTGGGTTCCTTATATGAGATCAAACCTTTGGAGAAGGCCGACTTCCTTTATGATTATCACCTATAACTACTGATTTTTTGCAGAGGAAGAGGGAAAAAGAAGGCATAAAATAAAAGGTGATACACCAAACTAAATGAGACTATAAAATAAAGCTTGTAAACAATTGCTTTCAATTATAGAAAAAAAAATTGCACAACCTATTATTGTATGTTCTTACATAAGTACTTTATAGAAAGGTCTTAAGGCTCAAACTTCAAGGAGGAAGGTATCTCCACTTCTAAAAGTTATTTTTCATTTTATGGCACAATCTACAACTTGCAATAACACACTTTTACATAAAGGAATCAAAGTCACATGAGACAAAGTTAAAAGGAAACGAATACTATCTCACAGATAACTTGATCAATCATATGGGAACACACAATAATGCAATAAACAAGAAGGAAAAAATTTCATATCAATGGCACCCAAGGCTTTCACTATATTTCTTATCCAAAATGAGTTACAAAGTATGCTGTAATCTCCAAGATACTATATGTAGTCACTAAGCAAAAAAATACATCATAAGAACTAAGTACAAAAATGAGTCACTCAAGTGACTATAACCAACATCTCCCTCCAAAAACCCACCAAAGGAGGTTCTAGAACCTTCTTGGGTCATATGCAATGGAAAATCCTAAAATATAGCATTCATATCCACTCCAAAAGGCTTCAATATGCTTGAAAAGGTCAAAGCATGACCAAGTCAATCATAAAAGCACAAGAAAATGATGCCTATATGCTCTCTAAAGCTCCAAAAGGTGAGTAAAACACCCCTATAAATTTGGCACATATTTTCCAATTGAAAAAAACCTCCCTAGATGCTCTCAAAAGCTCTTATATCTTCTAACCAACGTAGCAAGTATTGCATTTAACATACTTTTGCATTACATTTTACAATAGTATCTTGACTAAGTGATTTATAATGCATCACTTAATCAAAATACTTGTCATTTTTAAATAATGAATGAAAAACCAAAAGGCTATGGCTTGGTCAAAGACATAAAACAATACAAACAGATAAGGTAAATCACTAAGGAAAATATCCTAATACCTAAGCACTCAAAATGTGGTCAAGGAATTAGTCTATGCATAAATGTTTAAAATAAAGGAAAAAATGCCTTTGCGGTGTTGGCCACTTTAGGATTTAAAAACCCTAAAGAACAAAACACCTACCACAAGCATTCTTCACTTCATTTTCACTTCTTGAACTCGGGAGAGTGCTTCCAAGGGTTTCAATAACCTCCTGTAGGTGACCTTTCATAGTGAAAACTGAAACTGTTGAGGCTTCTCCAACAGATTTTAATGGAGAATGAACACCCAAAACTCAGGTGAGCCAACTATGAGCACATATTTTTTCATTTTTCTATAAGAAAGCTCATGTTCGAGCTCTATAAATGCAACATAATGAATATGTTCTGCTCCTTTTCTATATTTTTTATGCCTCCTCTGGCATTCTTGAATTTCAATGACATGGCTATATTTTTCTTTATTCCTTGAAGGCATACACTTTTTATTTCTCCTCTATAGAAAAATTTGAAAAATTATAATGACCATACGTTGCATCTTTCAATGCTTGACGTTTCTTCATTTTATATAAAAACCCAAGGGTTTCTTGTTCATTTTGAATTTCCCAAGGAGAAAAAATGAGGAAAAAGAACATTCCCAAGCATGACTTCATACATTCATCAACAAATTCTTGGGTTTGTGTAGATTTTAAAAGTGAAACTAGCATTCTATTACCTTATCAGGAGATGATAGCTTGCCTTTAAAAATAAAAAAATTGATAACCAATAGTGCAACGTTCTTCAGTGTGCCTTTGACACATAATTTTGTCCCTATCATAATTATGATGTCTTGGGAGTTACTTCCTTTATCACTTACACTACGGGGTTTTCGGATGCCTCATGTTGTCTTGGAACTTTTTTCATTCACTTCTGCCACTATGTCCTGGACTGTTTGCTGGACACTATTTTATCAAGAATATAGTCTCCTTTGCAATGTTGGGTCATGACTACTCCCCAAAATGTGACACTTAATGCCCCCAAATACCTTTGGTAATTACTGTTAGTGAAGCATGTCACCTATTCTTACTGCCAGTGCTTGAATTTTCATGCAAAGACACTGTCACAATAGTATCCCTTTTGATGACACTGCCATAAATTCTTTCACTATATAGTCATAAATACTGATGTTAATTCAATATCTTCATAATGAAGCATAGAGTAAGATTGTAAGAGTTTCATTGTCAGGAGGACTATCTTCAATTGCTTGCCCTATATGACTTAATTCTTAAAATTTATTTTTCTCATTGACTCTGGATTGCTATGATATGATCCACCCACATAATTGTCTCTTACAGTAAAAAATGACTATTTGTTCATTGTTTGATGTCCTTCTAGTAGACTGTTCTTCTTTGGTTATGCTCCAATTGAACAACTATATTGTCATTTATGATAGTTGGGAGAACTCACTGTCACAGGTGATAAGATATGGGCTCTAATTTGAGAAATGTGATCATTTTGTATTCTCATCCCTCTAAAAACAAAGGACAACATGCTGGGCTCAACTCTTGAGGGAGGCTATTTCACTCCACATGCTGTGATCATATGAAACAAAAATAGTAACAAAGATTTGACCTATACCTGCACAAGAATCAAACATGTTACATTAAAATAATGAAACTCAACATATGATGTTTTATGATTTGACGATACTCCTTTGGCTCTTTTGATATTTGATATGTTGTAATACCGTTTCAATGTCATATGATAGTACACTATATTTTTGTTGAAATTGCATATCTTATGATGAGAAAAAGTATGCAGAGCTCTAATACCAAATTTTATGAACTCTTGCAAGCATTCAGGAGCAATTGAGTAACCTTTTGGAGGATTTATGAGCCATTTGGAGATGCAATAGATCAACATGCATCATTGCCACCTAGGTAATGATGGATGCCTTTTCTTTTTATATGCTTTGAACTTTTCATCAAATGTATAGTCTACTTTTTATATTGCATTGGAGTTAATCCCATGACTTTTGTGGGATATTATACACTTGAAATTATCAATAAAATACAGTTTTATGCAAACACCTTTTTCTATCTTTCTCTTGTGTAAATTTGCAATAAATTTGATAATATTTTGTGCATATGAATGTAACTTTTAGAAGAAATCAATGTGCACCTTTCATTTTTACTTTTCAAATGCTATCTCAGCTCTACCTGATTGAGCTAGAAGCAAAATCAATTAACAATAAACATATAGATTAATGGATATACCATAAGCTAGTTTTTGGGTACATAGTTATTATGTAATTATCTTAAAAGGGTTTTATAGTAACACCAACAATAGAAAATATCAATTTAAAGTATGTGTTCTCCTGTGTAATTTATTTGTAGACTATGGATGGACTTTTTAATGATAGTTTCATTTGTCTTTTGTTGTTTAAACTGAATGGATGATTTTTCTTTTGCTTCAATTCAAGGGATTAACTAAATGCTGAAGTAAGGTCATGAGTTTTTGAGAAAATGATATAGGATTTGGTGAGAAAAAATTCTTTAGATATAGTGAGTTGAATGCTATAAGGTAGTATGTCAATGGCCCAAAAAGTACTAGGTTAAATTATTAGTGTATCACTAGTTAATTACAGAATGACTTCATTGTCCCATGAATGAATCATGGGTCTCTTCATTAGTTTATCTTTGATCAAATTGAGTTTAGTCATGCATCTAGCGAAAGGATTAAAATCATGAAAAAATCATAATAACCTAAATATTTGAAGAATGTCTCAAATCTGAAGTATCATTTGGTTCCTAGCTATAGACAATTTTTATTTGAAGGTTGTCCTTGAGCCTTTAGTGAATTTTATCTATGTGAATTTAAAAGGAATTTATCTGTGTATGGAACTTCTCTTAACTAATGAATATCTTAGGAGTATAATTAGGATTACCCTCATGGGTTTCACAGAGCTCGAAGAGTAGAAGTAAGGACTCTTAAATCCTCGCTTCTGTGTTGGCCAATCCTTATCCTTATTAATAATTGAACCATGAAAAGTTGATAGGTAGGGATGAGATTAAGTTTGGTTCATAAAAAATCACCAACACTACCCATTTAGTTTCTATACTTTTTTAATTATTTATCACATAATTTATATCTATATATATTATTTGATAATTAGTCTCATTTATTTAATTTATCTAGATACTGATATGTAAGTATGCATAGAAGCGCTTAATTTTTTGGTAAACTTAATTGTGGATGGTAAAATCTGCAAATGGTCAGCATGATTCTAACATCCTCATAGAATAACATGACATTCTTCAAAAACAAATGATAAAACCGAATCAAACATGTAAAGAAGACATGAAATGTATCTATTCTATGGTGGATTGGTGCTCCTTGAATATGCGAAAGAGCCCTTTCTGAACCTTTGATAAGCAAGATTGCCAAGATGATGAGATGATAGACAATGAGATGCTCATGAACTCAAGTTGCCTATAATGGAGATGCCTTCAAATGTAGATGTTGAAATGAGAGAAAATGCATTGAATTTATAGGAGAAGTTGAGAGAGGAGAAGCCAAGATTAGGCAATGTGGGACTAAATCCCATCCAATACGAGAGAGCCACTTGTCACAATGGGATTGGCCCATACTTGTGCAAGTTTTAGCCAATGTGCCTATTCAAATTTGAAAATGGCCATAAATGCATGTGGTTGAGGGTTTTTTGGGGGAATTGTCTTTGTCCAAAAAATCAAATATGAGAGTTAATGAGGGCATATTCTTGTGAGGGAAAATGGGTGTTTTAATAAATTAAATAAAGTGATTTAGTGTGTAAGTGGGTGGGTTAGTTAAGAGTTTAGATTTGACTCTAGTTGAGTCAAAAGCTAGAGAATGACTGATTATGATTAGAAGTTAATTAATCTAGATTAGTTAACTTGGATGATATTAGGAGGTGACATTTGATTTAAATCATTTTGATTTATTGAATCAAATGAGAAGAAATGAATATGAGTGATTTAATATATGTGATTTAATTAAATCAGGAACTATAGGAGATTAATTAGTTAATTTGATTTAATTAATTAAAGAGGGGAGAATGATTAAATGTGATGTTTAATTAATAATGTTAATTTCATATGTCTACATTTTGTCCCTCTTTGATGCAATGTACTTGTTGCATTGGTTCAAAGAATGTTGCCATTGATATCAAAATTAAAAAAATTCTGATTTTTTTTTCAGATGCCCCAGCGAAAAGACATATGTTAGTACATTGCTCGCTTGAGAGATCGAGTGAAGAGATTGAGGTGGATCTCACGACAAAGAGGTTCAAAATGAATGTATGGATGGTTAGACTATATGATCTATATGATAATGATAACGAAAATGAGATGTTTGGAAGATGCTTAGAATAACAAATTTATATTATCCTAAACAACTTAAATGATTATAAAAATGAGATGTGATGGATGATGTTGTGCTATGATGATATGAAATGATTATGAAAGATGCAAGATGAATGAAAGATGGATGCATTGTTAGTGCGAAAGAGGATAGAAGAATGAGAGGGATAAACCCTTGAATTCAATAAGATGTAGAAGTCCAAAAAGTCTATTAGTCGTTGAGACTTTATTGGATATGATGACAAATGATGATGATGTATTGCTTATCCAAGGATGGGAAAAGAGCATACCTTTCTTTATGTTTGATAACACACGTAGGTGTGATGCATGAAGGTATTAAGAACCAAGATGGTGTGGCACGTAGTGTGATGGACTTTGAATCGTCAAATAGATAGGAGTACTCTTGTTCACACTTGACAAACATGACCTTATTCAGAATGTAGTTTAGATATTCTAGACATCTCAGGCCAAAATATAAGAAGGCAAGCCTTCTTATGTGGTCAATAAGATACCTAAAACATCCTTCCTACAAAAAAAAAAAAGTATGCATGATGAAGTTATTTTACAAGGATATCCAACAAGCACAACAGATAAAAAGATAATGATCGTTTCCCCATTCCTTTCTCTCTAAACCTATTTTGTTTAGGCATCATCAAGAGGTCCTTGGAATGAGCACAAAATAAGATAAGTCAAAAAGACCAAATAAAGTAAACAAACAAGCTAATGTTCTTCATACCGCTAGCCAAGGCTAATTACTATGGGGTACCTGATGCTTATGTCCATCACAGGAAAGCTTCATCCTAGGACATGTTGTGATCAGGGTTTTGATGGGACTGATTTGGGTGATAAGCCATTGATATTCCGAGTTGACCAACATGCTTGATTATTGACTTAGGCTTAAGACTCTGACAATTAGGTGTTCACTTTGGAACCTGCTAGACTTGCTTCCGACTAACTCACCAAAGGGTGAAAGCGATGACTAACTATATTTTGAGTGATGACAATCACAGGTGAAAGCGAGATGAAATGGATGCACCATTTTGGTTTTTTTTTTTTAATATTTTGAGGTTGTTTTTGGAATTTTCAGATGTTTTACAAATGTTTTTGGTATTTTCAAGATTTATGAATGTTTTTGGTATTTTCAAGATTTATGATGAATAGACTAACTTAAAGACCTATCCTAGGGGTCTCGGGAGCTGATCCATAGAATATCCTTGCCTACATTATACACGCAGAGACCATGTAGTTCGACTGACCACAAACTTGAATTAATGAAAAGATAGATGGGAAAATGGATTGCCAATGTGACAAATGCCTAAGGACTGACCTAAATGTAAAAATAGATGGGCAAATGGATTGCCAGTGCGAT
The DNA here is from genome assembly GCA_007115665.2 of Sequoiadendron giganteum. NCBI lineage: Eukaryota > Viridiplantae > Streptophyta > Pinopsida > Cupressales > Cupressaceae > Sequoiadendron > Sequoiadendron giganteum. The sequence continues at coordinate 213,684,654 of CM021108.1, forward strand.
GGACACCTAAGGACTCACCTAAATGTAAAAATAAATGGGCAAACGGATTACCAATGTGACGGACGCCTAAGGACTAACCCTAATTGTTTCGGGGGATGATCAAAGATCAACCTTGCCTACATTCAAGCTCAGAGATGATGTAGTTCGGACAAGGTGAAAGACTAACAAGACTCAATGATGAATTTTTAAAGATTTTTTGTTATTTTGCCATGTTTTGGGATTTTTGTAATGATTTTGATGTTTTTGATTTTTTGATGGATTTTTGAATGTTTTTGAATTTTTCACATGATTTTGACGATTTGGATATGGATATGCATGATGATATCAGTGCTCTATTTTAGGATTTTGTTGAAAAACAAGCTTAATGTTGATCGATTGGATTGATGGATTGATTAGTTTGACTAAGTGTGTTAAGTCAAACAAAAGTGATGATGCACTTGTAAATTCCAGGAAGTTGTGTTATCCTAGAGTAAACTCATACAAGAGGGTAGTTTGACTAAGTGTGTTAAGTCAAATGAGGTGATTATGGATTTGATAATTTGGCTAAGTGTGTTAAGCCAAACAAAGATGATAATGAACTTGTAAACCCAAGGAATTTGTGTTATCCTAGAGTAAACTCGTGGAAAAAGATGATAGTTTGACTAAGTGTGTTAAGTCAAACAAGGTGATGATTGATTGGATTCTATTGATCAAGATATATGAAGCTTGATCTGGAACAAAATTTTTTTGATGATTTGATGTGATGTTGACGTGCACACTAGATGCAACAGATATGAATTGCTCAGATTGATGTTCGACGATAGATAAAGCTTGATAAGGAATGTCTTCCTGTCAAAATATGCCATGGGCTAGTGATTTGGAGTTGGCTCACAAATTCTTTTTCCAGTTTGATTTTATGTTCGCCAATGTTCAGATTACTAGATAAGTTAGAGGATATATATCAAAATTTATTCTCGAAGCAAGATGTAAATTTTTGCCCCCAGTGTCTAGCAATGTTTGAACGACCATGGGTGGATTCTTGGACGAAAGGATATGAATTATCTTGTGATAAGGTAAGGGTATTCAAATAGAGGAATGCTCATTTGGATAATGCTTTGAGGCTTAGATAATGTTGGATAGGATGGGATCAGTGAAAATGACCCATGTCAAGATTTTTACCATAAACAAGTGTAAAGCGTTTACCAAACCTTCATCAAGATCAAGATAAGGTAGATAGATGGTAATGGGTTGGATAAATGGTTCATGGATGAACAAATGATATGGCCAAAATGTTGGCTTTATTATGGATGTGATAAGATGCTTTCTCCTGAACTGGCGCACGTAGATGCTCGATTCTACACATGACGCCTGTTTGCCAGATTTTCATCATGGTACCTATCCAAAGCACCACCGAAATGGTTTTCGCTAGAGGATGATTTTTCTTTTGACTATTTTCTATCCTTTTTCTGATTTTTATATTTTTTGATTTTTTTGTATTTTCTGAGAGATTTTAAGCTGATGCTGAACCACCTGGTGGTACTGATGTTGATTCTTCTGTCATAACATGCCATCGATATCCTTCTTGAAGAAGTTTCTTTGCTGAGATATGTGCACTTGAAAGAAAATTTTGAGAAATTTGTTCTGCTTTACCGATATCGGAGTTAACTTTGTCTTTGTGTGCACATCGCGATAGAGTGCCTTCTAAATCCTTATGATGAAGGTTCATTGCAAACACATGGTCAATGTGAGAATTGGATATCATGCATGGAGGCGTGGATGGAGTGTGTTTAGGTATAAAAGATGGATTGGTCGACAGTTTGGAACTTTTGACTCTCCAAACTTGGGAAGATGAGGAATAATGGATGGATATGGAAGTGTGCATGGAATTAGGACCAACTGCTTGATACACTTTGTATGTTGCTTGAGAAGCTTGCTTTTTACTTTGTGGATATCTTCAATGGATACTTTTCCCTTTTTTATTTTGCCCCATAGTTTCTTTGACTAATGGAGTTTGATAGGGATAATCATTCTTTGTTTTCTTTGGTATCCACTTCTATTTTATTTGTCCTTCGTGCTTTGCTACTTTTTCTTTGATGACATTCTTAATCCTTTGATTTGAATCTTTCTTTTGTTGTTGGTCCCAATTCGTGGATGGGGTGATGGGTGGATGGAGATTTATGACGTGGTAGGTTGTAGTATTGGCATTGGTTTCATCATAAGTATTCATTGTGCTCCCTATGTTGATGTTTTCTTGAGATGAAGTTGCCCCTAGTTTTGTGGAAGTATTACTGATATGTTGAGATCACTTGATTATCGAATAACCAAGGCCTTGATTCTTAGGATTGCCAATAATCTGTACTGGTTCTAGGATACCTTGTTCATGCAGACCTAATCCTTTGCCCTGATAATTCATCTGTAGAAACATTTTATTTGCAATAGGATATGATTTACCTTGGAAACAAGGTGCTAATCCTTCTTTTCTCTGTCGTGGACCTTCAAAAGTGTCAGCTTCTTTATTGATGAGATAACTTTCTCTAAGAAAGGTAAGTGATCCAAGTTTATAAGTGATAGGATCCTCCATATCAGGGATGACTTCCTGATTGATATCTTTGGCTTGATCTTGTGAGATATCAGATTGTAATGCTTCTTAAAGAAGTGTTGATGCTTCATTGTCCTTGTAAAAGTCTTCCTCATGATTCATTCTTGATATGCTTTCATATGATGTTTCTAGTTCACAACTTTTGTAGAAGCCTTCTTCATGATTTGTTTCTGATATGTCTTTGGATTTCTCTATATCTTGATCATGTGTACAAATTTTAGGAGTAAGAGACTCTTGTTCCTTGGTAATGATGTCAAGATTATGAGACTCTTGTTTTTAATGAAGATCATCCACGTGTCCATCCAAAGAAAGCATCTCACGGGTACGTGGAGGAATATGTGCTATTCGGATATGATCATCATTCGCGGCATCTTGTATATATAGGAGAGTGCCCATTAGATCATTGTAGTATCTTGGAGATACAAATTTTTGATCTTGAGTGATTTTAGAACTATTTTCAACATGCTTTGGATCAAGTTCTTGACATGGATCAATTTCAAAGGATGGATTGCTTATAGTGGGTTCTTGGACATCGTCATTGGGAAGTGGCCCAATATTCTCTTGAGATTTGAGTGGATTTGGATCAAATGGTGAGTTAAGGATTTCTTCAATAGCTGTAACCATGAGGTCAAAGGATGTCAATATTTCCTGGGAAGGAACATTGCTAGACCTTGGTGATAGATTTTGATCATGATTTTGAATACGTTCTTGAGATATGTCCTTTAACTCATAAGGCGATGTAAATAACTTTTCGATATGATCATTGGTCGATGGATCGATGGGATAAAATAATTGTAACACATCTTGAAATAGATCACTAAAAAGTGGTTCTTGATGAATGTTGAATTGATCATTGGATGGGGTAGAAGCATCTTCAAGATCTTGAACATTGTTTTCAACAATTGTGGAAGAGAGATTACCAATGTCTTCAACCATAGGATCAAGTGATGTTGACATTTCTTGAATTTGATCATTGTTGGGTATTTTTGGTGGATTTTGATTGTGATTGAAAAGTAGCTCCTGGTGTATGTTGATTTGATCGTTTGTCGAGGTGGAAACATCTTCAAGGTGCTTATTGATAGATTGATCTTGATTTTTTATTTCAACAATTGTGGTGGGAATCTATTGCAAGCTTTGTTGGGTGAGTAATGCCTGTGTTTGCTGCTGAGCCAACAACGCTTGTTGTTGGTCATGCTACTCTTGTTGCACAAATAACACTTATTGTTGGTCATATTGCTTCTGTAATTGGTAGTCTTGCAAGGCTTTTTGATACGCTTCTTGTTGTGCTTTCAATTAAGCTTGGTATTGTGCTTGCGCTTGCGCTTGCTGAGATTGGAATTACGCTCGTGCTTGAGCATGTGCTGGTTGGATTGCTTGTGCCCTCTTAGCGGCATGTGTGGCTTGCACAACTTGTGTGGCTTGTTGGTTTTGGAGCACCTTTTTGTGGGAAGCTTCTTGGGCGGCTTGCAACATGATGAAGAATGAATTGGTCATGCTGTGTTTTGGCAGCGGTGGTGGTGGTGGTGGGTTGGGGACGGTGTTGATTATTGGGATTGCTTGGATGGTTGCCACCTGCTATTGTGATATCGATGGCAAAATGGGATGATTTGGTGTGATGTTTTGATTCGGCATGATAGATTAAAATTGAACATTGTTTTGGTTGGGAATCATGTTGTCTTGATTTAGGTAACTTTGATTTTGCATGGTGTTACCTTGACTTGAATCCACATATGGAGTTGCCAATATACTGCTAGCATTTTAAACAAAATTAGGGGGATTTGCAATTATATCTATCCTAAAGTTCACTAAGTGTGGACTAGAAATGTTCATGTTCAACAAACTTGTATTTGGCATGTATGGATTTGGTGGGATAATGTTGTTTGGAAAACTCATGCATTGAGTGTTTGGTTGATAGATTTGCAGATTTGGACTTGGATTTAAATCTATCATTGGGAAAGGTGTTCCGAACTCTAGATTGGGCATACTCACATTCGTATCGTGCAAGTTTGGAGGAGATAATGATTCCATGCATAAATGTGAATTTCGATGATCAATTGGCATTGCGAGACTTGGATAGTTTGGTTGACTCAGATTGCTCATGATGTATGAATCGAGTTTAAATTCCATGTTCCTCTTGTGTTGTGATCTTGTTTGAACCATAAAATGAAGATCAATTTTCAAGAATGTAAGAGATGAACCTCTAATTCTTTAGATTGGTCTAAACCTTAGGTTCAAAGAAGCAAAGAACTAGGATAATTGAAGGATCAAAGCGATGATGAGGATGAGATAAATCAAAGATGAGTGATACAGATGAATGAAACTCTTTAAAGAAAATTTGAAGGAAATGCTAAACTTTTTAGGACTTTGATTGATCGTGATTGGATTGATAATTTGACTAAATGTGTTAAGTCAAACAAAATGTGATAAATGTAATCTTAAAACTCTAGGAAGTTGTGTTATCCAAGAGTGAACTCCTACAAGATGGTAGTTTGACTAAGTGTGTCAAGTCAAATGAGGTGATGATTTGATAATTTGGCTAAGTGTGTTAAGCCAAACAAAGATGAACTCGTAAACCCTAGGAAGTTGTGTTATCCTAGAGAAAACTCATGTATAATATGATGGTTTGACTAGGTATGTTAAGTCAAACAAATTGATTTGATTTTGCCTAGAAGTTTAGCATAACAAATGTTTACAAAGTTTCCAAGAGTTGTTGGTGAGGTGATTTTTTTGATTGATTTTGATGGTTGAGAGATGGATGAAAGTGATTGAATTTGATCCTAGACTTGACCTAGAATAACACTTCTTCTTACAAGACCTCGGTGTTGAAGAAAACGCTATACTTCCTATGGGAGGAAAGAAAACCTTTCAAAAATTTCGGGATTCTGTTGATAGTAGAATGCATACAACTCAAGATTGTTTCCTAAAGCTTTTTTGTAAAAGTTGTAAACCAATCATTTTAGAAAACACATGTGTAATCCAATTTTTCTTTTTATCTTGGCTTAATGAATTCTTTTTACCAAAGACGCTTGCTTATGTTTCAAACTATATGTCTAATGTCCCACTTTCTTTCTCATCCCACAAGGTCCATTGTGTGGAAATCAAGGAAAATAGGGAAATTTTTTCCTATGTTTAACCCTGTTGAAAACAAATGACGACAGAATCCAAGCACTTAGAAACCTCTAAGGATATGATCCCTAGGGAAAACAAGAGTACTTAAATTCGTCAAAGGTATTTGTTTCCTAAAGGGGTTTGAAATTCGGGAGGTCTTGTGAATGTTCATTTTGCAAATGTTTCATGAACCAAGAAATGTATCCTTTACTTCCAAGCACTTTTTACAACCCTAGGATGATGAGACAATATTTTGTGGGGTTCCCACTTGGACGAATCCAGCTGCGCATATTTTGAGCGAATGGCTAAATGCTTGACCACACTGGCTCCCCTCCACGGTACACACTTCTCGAGTTAGCCAAGCATTAGTACCCATGAATCTCCCATGGTATACTTTCCATCTCTACAAAAAAAACGCATGTATAATGTAGGGTGGCTTCAAAGGACATGACCTTTTGCACCAACAAAATAGACAAGGATTTGGACTTTTCTAAACAAAGGGTTTTAATTTGGGCATTCCGTTCATGGGGGATTATCCAACGTCGGCAAGAGTCCATTTCTATCCATCTCGTCAAAATAATCCTCGTGATTCTTGAACTTTCCTCAAAAAACCACACTTATATACCAGTTGGAAGTCGCTTGGCTTTAGCGTGTGGGTATGTGTAGGATCATGATGGGCCAAAAAGTGGCGATATGTAAGCCATATGATGGCCCATGTGGCTGACGACTTTTTTTTACCCAAAATTGATGAAACGGAAAGGGTTTTTAGAGGAGATTCTTAGCTTTCCACCAATATAAATTATTCTTTACTTTGAATTTAATAAATAATTATTATTCATTTTCTATTATAATTACGAATAAAGTCCTGATTGATAGGTTGATTGAAAAAAATCTATAACTTTCAAACGGTATCATATTTTTTGAATCCGAAAAATGTGTCACGTTCTATGCTTTGCATACTATAGGATTAAAAAATACAAATTGAATTTCATGAATTTTTGACCAAGTTAAGGTGGTTAGACAGATGAAATTTTATATTTTTAAAAAGTTGTAATAAAAAATTCATAATTAATTATGTACTTGGAAACAAATTATAAAAAAATATGCATCACATCAGGACATGAGTCCTCTACTTATATCTAAAAGCTTATAAAAATATATTGTCATTTTATTGTGGTTAGGGTGGTCAAACAGACGCCTACTTCTTATTTTTACCCTGAAATTTAAATACTAATGCATTGAAATTTCAAATTTTCACCAAATAGATTTAAAAATAAAAAATAAAGGTCTAGTAGTTTAGAAACTACATTAAATTTTCTAAAGATTCTATTTTTACATTTTTTTGAAATAATATAGATAACTTATTCAAATTTTTACGTCAAGTTGTCTAACTCTGATTTTCTGTCTTTTTATTGCCACTTAAGGGCCTGTTTTTTCCATGATGATCCTGCACATATCCGTGTTCCCGGTTGGGTTGTTCCCTTGGGTGAATATTTTTTCCCACAAGGCAGGCGCTCTAAGATAAACAAAAGCGAGTAAACATATTCATAGTTCGATCAACCTTCATTTAGAAACAAAGGGAGAACACTCGCAATACGTTTACTCACACTCGCAAGATGTTTTGTTCAATTTTAGATCCCAAATCGAAGTGTGGAGGAATTCTTTTTGACAACTTAATATCACAAAAATGCTTTTGATTCTCAAGCTCGTTGTGAAGTGCGAGAGAAGGGCATACACATTTTAAATGATGTTAATTTGCGAAAAATATTGCAAAACATGACAAGCACTTGTTCATTTTAAGTCCATAAAGCAGTGATGAGTTTGTTTTAAAAGCACCAAATGAGATGTGAAGTTGCTTTGTTCAATTTCAAGTCCAAATTGAAACCTATTAAATGTCTAGGGTTCTTTTTAACCAACTTTGAAAAAGACCAAATTATTGATTGATTTTAAGCCCAAATCGAAAAGTGAGCTGAGTTAAAACAGAAAACGAGAGTAGAAAATGAATGTTTCATGCTTTTACAATAGCATTCAAAAAAATGAATTTGTCAAGTTTAATGTGAGGAGCTCGAAAAAGTTATTACAAATTAGAAGTATGATATTCAATGAATCAATGATAGCAACATAGTGAATATAGTTTTAAACCAATAAAATGATCGTGCGAGAGACTTATCCTTTGGATTTAACTGGCAATGTTTAATTTCAGTCCCTAATAAAGTTGGCTTAGATCTCCTGTATCTTCGACTCACAAAGCCACACAATGTATTCTTTTTATAATATAACCAACAAGTATTGAATTGCATTATTAAATAAAAAGATGGCTAAATCAATATTTAAATTGCTTTAGAATGGCCATTAAGCATTTAAAAGATGTCAACTGATGTAGAAATTTAGTAAAGAGATAATGGATGACAAGCATAAATATAGATCTACTTTAGGAAAAAGCCTAGTTAAAGACAAATCCTATCAGTCAATTAAATTTTGCAATCAATAACAGGTCCATTGCCCAATAAAATGCAAATCCAAACCTCCTACAAAGATATATGATACCCTGTTTGTATCAACTGCGGGAATTTCTATGTTTGCGTAGAATTCCATTATTGCAGGCATCCATGACTTTTATACCAACAAAAATTTCAAAACATCACACCAAATGTGAAAAAGAAAACTAAAAACAATTACTTAAGAATCTCTATTTCCCTAAGTCAGTCTCTTAACTTCATATTCATCCACTATGTTTCTATCTAGGGCTCCAAGGCAAAGGATGGCTTCGAATGTGACTCCTGTTCACGTATTAGTCTATGCACACCATGCATCTAAATAAATTTTATCTTCAACTAAAATATAACCATAAAAAGCTTAAATCCATAGAAATGTTAATATGTGCACGGATAAGATGTGTGCTGCACAGTGGCTTGGCCCTTAATACAAATTTAATGCAAATGATGTCACATTGAGTTGACAAGAGATCCAAGATTCATGACCCCAGCCAGCACCTTCCTCTGTCAATATTAAATGAGGCCCATCATTTCATTTGGAGGACCAATCAGCAAGGTGTTTGATTTCAATGCTCTTGTTGAACGTCGGTTAGAATAAAATATACTGCATCTTAAGTCTGTGCCCATCATGTTTAACTTGCACCTAACCCATGTCAGCGCCTACTTGTGAAGAAAAGATTTTAAATCTTACATATGTACTATCATTCAATGGTGCCAGCTTTATCCTGAAAGATGATGTGAAACAACTAAATATTGACAGATTCATAAATTGTGTTTTTTTTTTGCAAGAGTGTTCTAAACGTTATTGGTTGCATTAGTAGCATTAGATATTGGATGGCCACTTTACCTAAATCTGTTTTTGTCAGGAAAGTCAGTTGAGACAACTGTAAAGTGTGAGCCAGTATTTCTCATTGATCCCTAGAATTTTGAATATTTATTGACCTTTCATACTGACCTCCATTCGGCACATTGCAGACTCATTATGGTCTCCTCTTGCTTTGTCGCTGTGCAGATCGAATCACAGCTTGGATTACCCAAAATGAAGAAAAGGTAATCCACAATGACCCTCTCGAAAGTCTCTCCCCCCTTATTGTGGTCATTGATGTGAATGTTGCTGTTGCCGATGTGAATGAACGAACTCCACAACCTTTGCTAACGACCTTACTATTTGTGCCAAAGTGGAAGCATAGAAAGAGCACGTGGGTTATTTTTAGAATGCCTCAAAGAAACAAGTGGAGGAGTAAAGAAAAATTTATAGACTAAGTTCATAGGCAACCACTCAAGGAGATGTTCACAGCTGATTCCTGTCACTCGCATCAAGCATGATCAACTATGGAAAATTTATGATTTTGTCCTTTCAACTTTTATTTGGACAAGGACTTTCACGTAATTGTATCCTTTTTAGTGGACTACAAGATGAATTTGTTCCAAAAGGAAAAGCTAATAGAAGAGCCATGAATGCATTCAAGGAGAAACAAACTGTATCTCATCAAAGGCAAACATAGGCAAGGGATGATCTTCAAGTTCAAAGAAGTCTACTTCAAACACACGGACCTCCAGAACTGTGCACGGCTTTAAAGCTACAGTAAGGCGCATTCAAAGAGAAATGAACTATATCTCAGCAAAGGTCAACATAAGCGAGCGATGGTCTATAGATTTCAAGGAAATTTTCTTCAACATACGAAAGTCCAGAGTTTGAAGAAATAGTACGCATGAATAAAGCTATAGCAAGGCCTGTTCAGAATATGATTTGAATTATTTAGATTACAGTGTCAATAGGAAAAGCTTAATAGAAGAACCACAAATAGATTTTAAAGAAGGATAAACTGTATCCTAGCAAAAGAAAACGCAAACAATGGGTGGTCTCGAAACTCAAAGAAGTCTACTTCAAACACATAGACCTCCAGAACTCTGGAAGAAATAACACACAAAATAAAAGCTAAATCAATGCCTGTTCAGATTATGATGTAATCTCTGCAGATTACTTGTTTTAAAAAAAAAGAAAAGGAAAGCTGACAGAGTAACCACAAATTCATTTGGAGGGAAATAAACTGTATCTTAGTAAAGGTAGATATAGGCAGTAGATGGTCTTTAAATTTAAGGAAATCTACTTTAGACATACTCTAGAATGCATGTCAGAAAGAAGTAAATTGTATCAACAAAGACAAATATAGGCAGGGGATGGTCTTCAAATTCAAAGAAATTTGCTTCAAACATACTAACCTCCAGAACTGTAAGAGGAAATTTAATACTATTTTCAGATTTGAAATTTCAAACTATGAATTGTGAACTACCAAGAGAAGAAAATAGAATAAGACTTTTAAAATGACTTTGCACCCAAGACACCAATGGAAGCTATTTCAGCTAAGATACCAAATCTAGGAATGCATGCAACATGTTAGATAGGTGTATATATATTTTTTCTTTCAAAGAAACATGAACCGACCCTCCTTCTATCGCCATTTTGTGGATGGTAAAATCTGCAAATGGTTAGCATGATTCTAACATCCTCATAGAATAACATGACATTCTTCAAAAATAAATGATAAACCGAATCAAACATGTAAAGAAGACATGAAATGTATCTATTCTATGGTGGATTGGTGCTCCTTGAATATGTGAAAGAGCCCTTTCCCAACCCTTGATAAGCAAGATTTCCAAGATGATGAGATGATAGACAATGAGATGCTCATGAACTCAAGTTGCCTATAATAGAGATGCCTTCAAACGTAGATGTTGGAATGAGAGAAAATGCATTGCATTTATAGGAGAAGTTGAGAGAGGAGAAGCCAAGATTAGGCAATGTGGGACTAAATCCCATCCAATAGGAGAGAGCCACTTGTCATAATGGGATTGGCCCATGCTTGTGCAAGTTTTGGCCAATGTGCCCATTGAAATTTGAAAATGGCCATAAATGCATGTGATTGAGGGTTTTTTTGGGAGAATTGTCTTTGTCCAAAAAGTCAAATATGAGAGTTAATGAGGGCATATTCTTGTAAAGGAAAATGGGTGTTTTAATAAATCAAATAAAGTGATTTATTGTGCAAGTGGGTGGGTTAGTTAAGAGTTTAGATTTGACTCTAGTTGAGTCAAAATCTAGAGAATGACTGATTATGGTTAGAAGTTAATTAATCTAGATTAGTTAACTTGGATGATATTAGGAGGTGACATTTGATTTAAATCATTTTGATTTATTGAATCAAATGAGAAGAAATGAATATGAGTGATTTAATATATGTGATTTAATTAAATTAGGAACTATAGGAGATTAATTAATTAATTTGATTTAATTAATTAAAGAGGGGAGAATGATTAAATGTGATGTTTAATTAATAATGTTAATTTCGTATGTCTACACTAATAAACACTTATATGCAAGTATGCTTAGAAACCGTTACATTTTTTGTGAGCTCGAAATTTTAAAATGTGACCCAAGGTTTTCCCTTAGGGTTTCTTCTCCATTTTTATTTCAACTTTTTTTCTTTCTAATTTATTATCTTTCATATTATATTTATCTATTTTTATTTTCTCTTGCATATTTCTTTGTTTATCTACTTTTTCTAGGAAATTTCTTATCATTACTTGATCTTATTACACCCCACCCATGCTTGTTTTGGCCTTTAGGATTACATTTCATAATTTTATTTATTTATTTAAATATTGACTATTTTAAAATATCAAACCTTAGATCATTATTATACAATACCTTTTATCTTTTAGAATATTTTTGTTTTATTCCCCTACACATCCTTGTAAGTTATGTAACAGTGATACATATTATACCATGGATTCTCATGGTTCAATACCTCTAACCTCTATAAATGAAAATCTTAAATAAATTTTAACATGTTTACTCACATTCACAATTTATCCTTCCATATTTGATACTTTCCTAGATTTATACCATAACAATTATGGTTTTTTTAGTATATAGACATATTATTTCATCATTCATATATCCTGTTATTTATTTTCCTTTTATTTTAGAGAAAATTAAGTCACTTATCCATGGGTTTTATGTTTCTTATACTTTTTTATTGGTAGTGCTAGGGATGCAGTTGAGCATTGTGATGTAAATTTTAACACAATTCCCTCATCTTATGATAGCTACATATATTAGATAATATTCTAAGGGATGTGGAAACTTTATATTGGAGACACATTTCCGTGATGATGAATTAATCATTTATTATACAATATCATCATATCATTTATTTATTGCAATTATCATTTTTTACCATTTTCCACAATTTAATCAAGTAATTAAATAATAATTAATTAATTAATTAATTTGAGCTAATTATTAATTTTTAAATATATATTTTTAATTATTGACTCACAAGTTAACTCATTCTTCTAAATAGTAATTTATCCTTCTCAATATTTATTTAATGAATTAATTTAATTCATTATTATCCTCCTAGGAGTTTGATATGTAAATTTTACATAATAAACTACAAGTCATAGATTCTTCACCTCTCCAAGTTGACTCCATAATCAATTTTTTCAAATCTTGGTCTTTGATCATATCCTTACTGTAGATTTTTCTGTCACACCAAAAGCATGTACTTGTGGTGGAGAGGGATCTCATCATCGATATAGTCACTACGCCAACAACCCCACATGATAGAGCCGGATAAAACCACGTACCATGTGGGATTCATACCCTTCTACATACCATGTCGATAAGCCAAGCTTATGTAGACAAAGGGTTGAGGGTTCGAGGGACTCAAACTGATGACCTGCGCTCTGATACCATGTAGATTTTTCTGTCACACCAAAATCACATACTAGTGGTGGAGAGGGATTTTATCATCGATATAGTTGCTATGCCAACACTTACCCTTCATTTAATTACTTAGAAAATCTATAAATACCATCATTCCCCTCATCATTTTCATATCTAGTATTTTATGCAAGTTTACTATGTCAAATTTTATTATCAAAAAAACAAATATTGTTATGTTGATGCATTATATCCACATCCATTCATGAGAAAGCCATTGCGATATTCTTGATATAATGGTTTATGATGGAATTCAATACCTAGGACATTGTTTGCATATGTTTTAAAGTTCCTATTTTTACATTTTTATTTTTTAGTTCATTCATTTCGATAAACCTAATTTGAAGATGTTAATACATTTGATAACTACAGTATGTGCAATTTATTTTTTGTATTTTTTATTTTGTAAATTTCTTATGCTTTTAAAAAACTCTAGAGATTGAATTTTTCTAGGAGCTTCTTAGTGCAAAATAGACATCATAGTTGTATATGGAGAGGTTGATAGATATTTTTAACATACAACACCTTATAATTTTGTTTCAATATTTTCTTGTGTTTTTGTAAAGAACTTGTATAAAATTTTGTACAGATCATATAAAATTCATATGCTTGTACACACTGTAGTGTAGAAAAATGTATCCTTTTACATTTTCCAACTTATTTAGGTCCTCCCTCTTCAAATTGGGTTTATTTATGCTTTAATTAGCCCTATTTTGCATCCACAAGCCTAATTAAATTCATTTTTCTAAGGATAATATCAACATTTAACAAATGGAAAATCATAATTTAATGTTTTTGGTTATGTGTACCAGATCTAGGGATCTAGGACTCATACACCCTTTTGGGCATATGGGTCCCATCTAGGTCTTGGAGCTTAATTTTAAATATTTCATTGAAAAATCACTTCTCAAAATTTATGTCTCGAGTTTAGGCCTCTAGGACTCATGTGTCCAACCTGGCGTATGAGTCCCACTTTACTCTAGGACCTATTTTAATTCAAATTTTTATGGGGATTTTAATATCCTTAGATTCAAATTCTGAATGTTGGCTTATAGTGTTGTAATTTTGAGATATTAAACATAAACAAGTATAAATACAAGGTTATTTCACATAATTTCATCTAAGCAATTTCAAGTAAGCTAAGCAAGAAATCTAAGAGCCTTCAAGGATTCATTCAAGAGAAAATTATCAAGCATTTGGAGCAACATTCAATATTTGAGCATCATGTCAAAGTCTTCATGCATCATGTGTGTTTTTGAGCTAACATTTGTGATGTAGGTTTCATGATTCAAGTAAAAATTCAATAAAGAGTCCATTGAAGCCATTTCACACAAGTTTGCAACCTTCATTTCAAGGGTTTGATGAGTTGCAACATAGTATTTGTTCATTCATTATTCCTTCATGTTTTTCTATTTCATGTCAAGGTTTAATTACCAAAAAGGGGGTTTGACTAAGGCAAATCCCTATTCCCTAATAAAAAAAGGTGTCTTTGGACACATCTCTTTATTCAACATAAAATGGATAGGAAAAGGCGTACTAACTACTTTTTCATCTTGCATGTTAAACTTTTTCAACACCTTCTCTACATACTCACTTTGAGATAAAAATATTTTTCTATTCGTCCCGTCCCGTGTGATCCTCATACCAAGGATTTGTTTTGTTGCACCTAAATCCTTCATAGCAAATGAATTTTCTAATTTTTTTTCAAGTTCATTAATATCCTGCATGTTAGACCCGACAACAAGCACACCATCAACATAAAGCAACAAGATAATATAGCTGTCATTATCCAATTTCTTAAAATAAACACAATAATTAGAATGACATCTTTTGTAACCTTGTTCAACCATAAAACTATCAAATTTCAAATACCACTTCTGAGGTGCTGGCTTCAGGCCATACAAACTCTTCTTTAACCTACACACAAATTCCTCCTTACCCTTGACCTCATATCCCTGTGGTTGGTACATGTATATTTCCTCTTCCAAATCCCCATGGAGAAATGTTGTTTTCACATCTAGCTGTTCAAGATGCAAGTTTTCTGTAGCCACATGAATTAGAATAATTCTAATAGAAGCCATCTTTACAACTGGAGAAAATATTTCATCAAAATTTATACCTTTTTCTATGCAATTTTTTTTACCACGAGTCTGGCCTTATATCTTTTATTGCCTCCATTTTCTTCCTTCAACCTGTAAACCCATTTATTTGGCAGTGCTCGTTTACCTATAGGAAATTAAACCAAGATCCAAGTTTGATTCTACAGTAAGGAATCCATTTCCTCTTTCATGCCTAGCTCCCACTTCTTTATGGTATCTACCTGCATTTCTTCTTCATAACCTTCAGGTTCACCAAAATTAGTTAATAATATAGAACATAATGATGGATAAAATCTTTCTAGAGGCCTAGTTATCCTTGTAAAATGTCTAACACTTGCAAGGTTCTATGGGATAACTCATTGTTGTTGAGAATCAGGTACCACTGGTATATTATTTTCTAAAATCTCATCCAACACCACATATTCCTTTTTCTCTTGGTCATGCTTATTTTCCTACAAATAATCCTTACACATGACCTTCTCATTGAGTATAAAATCTATGCTCTTATTGATTTTATGATTTTTATAATCCCATAATCGATAACCAATTCATCTACTCCATATCCAATGAAGGTAATTTTTTTAGACTTAGCCTCAAGCTTGGTTCTATTTTCAATATCAATTTGGACAAAAGCTTCACAACCAAAGGTTTTCAGAAATGAATAGTTTACCATTTTACCCATCCATGCCTCCTCTAGAATGCCACCATCCACAACATTTGAAGGTCCCTAATTATTAAATAAACAATGGTATGTATAGCATCTACCCAAAATTGTAAGGGTAGTCCAACATGCAATATCATGCTCCTTGCATAATCCATTATGGTCCTTTTCATCCTCTTAGACACACCATTTTCTTGTGGGGTTCTAGGAACCATTTTCTACCTATGGATTCCATTGTATGAATAGTAATTTTCAAATTCTCTATTGTAATACTCACCTCCATTATCAGATCTGAGACACTTCAAATTTTTTCTTATCTAATTCTCAACCAATGGTTTCCACCTTTTAAAAGTTTCAAATACTTTTGATTTTTATTTTAAGATTTATACACCCATGTTTTCCTAGTTGCATTATCAATAAAAGTAACATAATAACAAGAGCCACCAAGATAAGATACCCAAGTGGGTCCACATACATCTAAATGCACAAGCTCTAATTTCTCACTCTTCTTCTCTTTCCCAACTTTAAGAAATTAAACTCTTTTCTATTTTCCATAAACACAATTTACGTAGAACTCCAAGTCAATCTACTTTAGACCTTGTAGCAAATTTTTGGAATGAAGGATCTTCATCCCTTTCTCACTCATGTGCCCAAGTCTATGGTGCCGCAATTCTATTTATGTCCCTATAACAAGTGCTCTAACTGTCTCAGTAGCAACTGTTATGTAGCAGCTAAGGTAGAATAAGTATTACAAATACACAAATACAATGTGCCCACCTTTTCACCTTTAGCTACTACTAATGCACCTTTAGTGACCTTTCAAAAATTTTCTGTGAAGGTAACTAAGCAACCTTCACTACCTAGTTGTCATATAGAAATTAAATTCCTTCTCAAATTGGAACATGCCTTACCTCTTGTAGTAACCCTTCATTTCCATTCTACAACTTGATTTTTATCTTTCCTTTTCCAATGATCTGATAGGGTTCATCATCACCCAAATATACATGTCCAAAATTACCTCGAACATAATCCACAAAATATTTCCTATGGGATGTAGCAGGAAATGAAGCCCCTAAATCTATTACCCAAGAATCATTAACATTATCTAAACATAGAATTAAAGCATCCTGCAATTT
Source organism: Sequoiadendron giganteum (assembly GCA_007115665.2). Taxonomy (NCBI): domain Eukaryota; kingdom Viridiplantae; phylum Streptophyta; class Pinopsida; order Cupressales; family Cupressaceae; genus Sequoiadendron; species Sequoiadendron giganteum. Next base: position 213,701,517 of record CM021108.1, read on the forward strand.
ATTACTTGCAACATTAGCTTCCTTACTGTCATCATGTTGTCCATCTCCTTGTTTACCTTTTCAAGACCAACAATCCTTCTTCAAGTGACTTGGCTTTCCATAGTGCCAAAAATCAATTCTTCCTCTAGATTTAGATCTTCCTTTCTTTGAATTCACTTGTGACTTCCCACAATTTGTTGGGATTTATCCTCTCCTTTGTTCTTCCCCTGTACTCTATAGTCAAAGCATTACCTGATCTTGAAGTCTCACTTGTCCTTTTCTATTGCATTTCCTCACTAAGGATAACACCAAAAACATCACCAAATTTTAATGTATTTGAACTAGAGACATAGTTACAACCATTACCAAGCTATTCAAACTTTCTGAAAAAGAACATAAAATAGAGAGAGCCCTCACCTCTTCATCAAAATTCACTTTTATAGAAGTTAACTTACCGATAATCATATTAAACTCATTTAAATGATTTTTCACAGATCCACCTTCTATCATTTTAAGATTAAACAAACACTTCATGAGAAATACCTTATTTGAGGCAGAGGGTTTTTTGTACAGTTTAGCCAAAGCTTCCATCATAGCCTATGTTGTCTTTTCTTCTGACATATTGAATGCCACAAATGGTGTTAGACACAATCGAATGGTTCCCAGTGCCTTTCTATCTAGAATCTTTCATTCTTCATATGACATCGTAGCATCTTTCTTTGCTTTTCTTTGCAATGTCTACGATAGATCCTTTTGGTACAAATAATCTTCCATCTGCATCTTCCATAATTGATAATTCTAGCCGTTGAACTTCTTAACTTTTAATTTTCCTTCTTCCATTGCTCCCACTCAAATCTAGAGGTTTTCTACCAATCAACCAAAATACATGCGGCTCTAATACCAGTTGTTAGGATTTAGGTAGATCAGAGCAATAAACATTAAAAATTATATGCAGATTAAATAACCTAGAAATAACAATGAAGAATAACACAAAAGAGATCAACACAAAAATTTAACATGGTTCAGCTAATATGGGCTACATCTACAAAAAAATAGCCACCCAATGATTTTATTATCGAGTGAAAAATAGATTACAATTTCGCGAATTACACACACTGCAACTTACATTCGATCCACTTATAACAAGCTTTTTGGAAGCTTTCAGGATTAGGGTTTTACAAAGTCATTTTTTCATTTGACATGTCAGCGAGAAAAAACCTTGACGAGTTAATGGGAATTTTTTTTTGTGGGGATACGCCCCCGAACCCTTGCTATCAAGCGCTGCTGCCCCTGAACCCTCGCTATTCGGGGCTATCACCCTCAAACCCATGCTTAGGGCCCGACCCGACCTCAAATCTCGATGAAGATATGTTACGAGTGTATAGTATTTGCATGATCAATCACAACATACCAAAAACCTTACCTAGGAACCGCTTGAGGATGTTGTTCTGAACATCCACCATCTCTAAAATTTCATTGATTTTATTGCAAAGGGGGTTGTGAGAGGCATGAGTGTCAAAACCCATCCTGGGTTCAACATGGGTCCCCTCCATTGGTACACAAATTAAGGGAATTTGGAAGGCTAGGGTTAGTGATTGGGGGTGTTGGTGACTTCAGAACCATTTGAATGAATAGGGGAGTGCATGGGGGAATTGGAAGGGGTGTGATTCCACAAATTGTCATCTAAATTATCTGAACTAGTTGATCCAAAAGTAGAAATAAGAGTAGGCTTTGATAGGGGAACATATTTAATGAGGTCGAGAGGGATTTCCTGAATAGTAGGGGTTTTACCACGGGTGCGGGTAATATGACGAGTAGTGGGTGGAGTTTTGTCTATCATAATGGAGGGATTGGGGTCTATAAGGGTTTTGGTGGGTGTCATATCCCTAAATTGGAGGTATGGTGATTTAATTAAATTAATTGATTAAGTTGTCCAAAATTAATAAATTATCAAAATGATAGTTTAATTGATTATTTTAATTAAAATAAAGTGGAGATATTAAATTAATTATTTACAAAGTTATTCCAATAATTAATAACAAAATGACGACTTTATATTTAATTGATTTAATAAAGTGACTGAATAAAATAATAAATCATAGTCACTTAAGTGAATAAAATAAATTTTATTCTAGAAGCTTCTTGGAGGTGAATGAAAATTCTTTATAAGGAGTTAAATGCAAGTCATTTGGATTGTCTGGGATTATTTTTATTTCTCATACCTGCATGGTAAAAGTTGAGGCTTGCATTGCTCAAGGGTTTGGAGACAATGGAGTACCAGTTTTCGTTATGAAATATCAACCCTAGTTGGAGTTGTTGAGAAATCCATCCAGAGTTTCTACAGGTGCTTCATTGGAGACATTTAACAAGTACAATAGCTAATGTATTATTGCCCTAGCTGAATTATTGTGATAGCTAGTTTATTATCACATCTTCATCATTGCAATAACTGTTGTATTGTTGTAATCAAAATTTCTTTGGAGAGCAACAGTTGATGTATTATTACATCTTCATTTGAAAGGAGGTTTCATCTTACTGATTCAATGTTAACAAATTTAATGGTCTAAGGACCAAATTTGTAAGCAAGGGTGGTATTTGATTTATGAAGAATATTCATTGAAAAATCACACATTGAAGTTATTCGTTCATTTCTTGGCAGCTGAAAGAGAAATTTTTTGGTGGGGTTTGATTTGGGAATAATGGATCAGAATATTTAGATATAGACAAATTAGGAAAGAGACAAATTCAATTATGTGGCAAATTTATTCCACTCTCAGCCAAATCGTATTTCATCTATAAAGGCTGTCCCAAGTATAAATTGAAGGAGGAGGCGACATCATATTTGCAAAAATACAAGCTTTATTGGTGCGATTTCTTACCTCACAGATAAGACAAATCTAGATTCAGAAAAAGAAATTCGTATCTTTTGAGTATCAAATGTATTGAGGAGATTTTACAATATTGAAAATAAATATCGGGCCTTGTGGAGGATACAAATACAAGAAATCCGGGAGCGACTACTTATAAAGCAAATCAAAATTTATTTAAGTTTCTGCCAGTCGCCTTGGAAAGACAAATTGTCAAAGCTAACTTTTGCCAAGAGCTGAGACAAGAAAAATTAAAGTTGAGACGAATATATGAAGGGTGAGGCATGGACGTCTTCACTTGCTGAGTGAAGCAATCAACAAATCCAGAAAGTAGTTCGATATTGAATGTGGAGGCATCATATCGGGTTGTTCCTTGTTGGAAGGATGATATAAGGAGTTTCTGTGTGAAAATAAAGGAGCACCATCCTATTCGATTTTGGAGATCTTCTTTGCTAGGGACAGCTTCTAAAACCTCCCAGTCACTGCCATTCTCTATCAGAGGCGTCAAACTAGGTTTCCTTATATAGTTTTCATTTGATATTTGTAATTGCACTATATTTTTGGTCTATAGTGAAAGAAATTGCATCATTGCCATTGTAGCTTGTTGTAACTATAATTAGACCTATTTTGTAACATTGTCACATATTAGTAATATCTTTGGCATGAAATATATGGTTTGGTTGAAATACTTAGTCTTGTATTATCCAACATGAATCAGTCTGAAGTCATTCAATATAAGTTGAAAGTTTGTATATCAACTGTTTGTCGAAATTCTTAAGTGTATAAGTTTCAGTTACATGATTGCATTAGAAAATTAGAAAATATATTACATTGTATCTCTATTATCATTTCAGTCATTAGCAAGTTTCTAGATAAAGCCTTTATACACTTGACATAATTGAATGCATCATAAATACAAAAGGAAACAACATACAATAATTACAAGACAAGTGTCTAACAAAATATCCAAGACTACAAATTAAAAATTTAAGTCCAATTTTGCTAAGGACATTACAGTGGGGTTTTGAATGACCAAGGTGTCATTTTTAATAGTGGGAAGGGAGGGTAATAAAGCAGATTGGTAATGACAGAGATGGAAGATAAAACCCTGGTGGATAGGTAAATTCTTTCTTTTACCCTAGACGTTTTTGACAAATTGTTTGAGAGAGGATAAAATTCAAAAGGTAAATTTCATCTTTAAATTGTAATGGAGATGGTTAAGCATCATAAATAAATGAGCATGAAAGTGATGGAACCGACCCTCGAGCATTACATACCTCATCAAGACTTCTGTAATCTTGCTCCAAATGTCAAGGATGTAAGCCTGATCGAATCCATTTTGGAGCTTGTTCACCTTTTTCATCTTCTTTCAAAAAGTGGTTCATGTCTTTCTGATAATGGCCCTTAGGCTTACGAGGAATGCACACACCCTCCAATGGAAGCCCCATCACCTCAACAATAAGCGTAGTATTCATCATGAAGGAGTACCCACCAACAATGATAGTGCCATTCACCCAAGAAGTGGAAAAATCCACAAAAAGCTTGGGGTCATGCCCCTGCATGCCTTCCACATATGAGGATAGCTTTCCCTATTGAAAAATGGGCCAAACATCCTCGACCTATTTCCACATCTCACAATTAGTAGGCTCTTCCTAGACTAGTTACCCTCTCCCATGACTAAATTCACAAACTCTAGAGCAATGAATCCCAATCTGTAGAAATGGCAAGATGAATACTAGATCCACAAGTAAGTGTGTTTATGGAAGGACTACTTAAAAGGATTTTTTTTCCATAAGTGAAAATCATGACAATTGTCAATGAGAGCTAATAGTGGATCTAGATCAATCTTAATTTGATAGTACTTTGGCATCATGATGAATTAATTTGCACACATGCCCAAGGATACAAAAAATATTATCCCTTGTAACTATATTTAGGTTGAAGGCACCAATATTAGTAATCACGTTGGGAACTTATTATCGTTTCTAAACATGTGATTAGCTCTACAATTTTTGAGGGAAATCATAACATTATGAGATGACAACTCGGGGTCTTGGAGTGACCGACAAGGATTAGCCTTCCACGTCAACATGAGAATAGTATTTTTGGAATCTTCCTCAATGACCAAATTGGAAGGCCCAACATGCGTGGCAAGTTGGATGCCATGGAAAGCCACTACCACTTCAGCAAAGCTAGATGATTGCACCCCCAAGTTCATCGCATACTCCAAAATTAATTTACCCTTATGATCACAAATGACCCCACCCCCACCCACTTGACCCGGTTTAGGTTTGGCCGAGCCGATAAAGTTAAGCTTCATCCATCTAGGTTTGGGGGGGGGGGGGACCAAGGAGTATTCATCCTTTTTGGTGGAGTGCGATAATAAAGAGCAATAAAAACCTCAAAAAGGTTCCGAGATGACGCAATAGAAACCTCTAGGTTATTAGGATTTCTTTCGGGTTTGTAGGAGGTAATGGAAATATTATCAACAACTTGGTTGATAATATTATTGACCACCACTAGCTAGGTTGATTTTTTGTCTCTTAAGACCCTATTATTGTGCTCCTTCCACAGTGCCCAACCGGTGAAGAAAAGAGATTGCCACTAGAGCTCGACCATCACTGGGTGAGAAATCGATGAGCACCAACTGTCCAAAATACCATTAACATCCTTCTACTAGACCCTATAGACATTAAAAAGATATTTTTTTTCCTAACCTACCAGGAGTAGGAACAATGGAAAAGTAGATGGGAAATGGAATCAACTTCATTCTCAGAAAGGAAATAGTGGTTACCAAGATGTAATATTTTCTTCTACAAATTATCTAGGGTGAGAATTCATTTGTGAAAGACAATCCACCAAAAGAATTTGACTTTAGGGGGTAATTTCAACACAAAATCCTTATCCAATCAAACAAAGGATCCCAAGTGCTAGAAATAATATTGTACCCATTCTTAATAAAGTATCTCCCATCCCTAGAAGCTACCCATACCAAAGAGTCCAACAATTTATTTTAAAAAAATTGTGATTCTTAATGTTTTTAAGAAGCTCTTCACCAACCAGATGGAGGGAGGATCAATCCAATTGGGATTAATCTTCCATCTAGGAAGATCAATAGAAGTATCCACATAATCAAAAACCTTAACTCATAGCCAAGCACAAATACCTAACTTTACTGCAAAAAAATAGATAAAGACCAAGAGCCAATGAGGAACACCATCTATCACCCAAAAGGAGACCAAAGTACCAAATCTAACCTGCCAAGAGGACCCAAAATAAAGAAAATTCTTGGACTTCAAGATTTTATTCCAAATAATAAATCCTGAAGGAAGAATATTGTTGTCCAAAAAGGAGAGAAATCATGACCTTGCAAATACTTTTCCATGAGGATAGAGATCCATTCCGCTTGTTTGTTCAGAAGTTTCTAGGAGATTTTAGTTATAAGGGCCATGTTCATCTATCTATTTTTTCTCAAGTACAGGTCATCATAACATTTTCTAGAGCACACAGTGTCCCAATTCACTAGAGAGAACCAACTCCTCTCTTTGGTGCCTGACCATAGGAATATTCGCTAGATTTGCTCAAGTTTCTTCGACCACGTAGTAGGCATAAAAAGCAGAGACATTAGGTACAAATCCAAAATTTGAATGGTGGATTTGAGAAGGAGAAGCTTACCAACATTGTTGAGAAGAGCCCCTTTCCAAGAAGTCAACTTCCTCTAAACTCTTTCCAGTAGAGTAGACCAAAAATATAAATGTACCTTACCAATAGTGAGCGACATGCCCAGATACGTCGAAGGAAGAGGAATGATTTGCTAATTGAGGTTATATAATGTTAAATAAACTTATATTATATTATTATATTATTATATTATATTATATTACTTTATATTACACTAGCACTTACATCGATAAGAGATTCAAGGGGTACGTTGATAGAATTTCCATGTGTTTATCTTCAAGTTGGATAGTGATCAAGGGCGGCAATAAAGAAAACATGATATGTTTAAAACCCACACAGAAAAAACAAAGAGTAATGCAAATTAGTTACAAAAAAAATAGGAAATTCTGTGTAAATAAAGATCATAAATCTTTAGAGAGAGATATGTTATCGTTGTAAAAAATACATTACCTATTAAATAAAAAATAGATCTTAAAAACATAGATCTACATACCTGCATTTCAAATGAAGAGCACATGCTACTAATCGAAGAGCCTTGTCTACTTGGCTAACCTTACAAAGGCCATCAATTAGAGTAGTAAATGTAACTTCATCTGAAGTACAATTAGCATTCCTCATCTTAGACACCAATTCAAGAGCTTCATCAACTTTGCCTACCCTACAAAGGCCACCAATCAGGGTAGTAAATGTAATTCTATCAGGACAACAATGACCATGCATCATTTTATCTAACAACTCTAATGCTTCATCAATATAACCCCACTCATAATATGCTCTTATCAAACTATTACAAGTTATGACATCTAATTTGATTACCATCTCTCCCATCTCAAAGAAAAGCTAATTAATTCTAGAGAAATCACCACATTGGACAAGACTATTCAATATCACATTGAAGGGCGCTATGCTTAGGGAAATCCACTTAGTTTTTGGCTAAATGCACAAGCTCCCAGACCTTGTCCACCTTCCCTACTTTGCACATTGAATTATTGAACTGAGTAAAATGTGGAACATCTGGGAAAGACTGGCAACATTTCTTAGTAATGTGAACTATAGTCATATCTGCCTCCTGCAGTCTGTTTTCCTTTAACAATGTAAAAAAAGTGTTGACAAACTGCTCTCATTTGTCACATAGTTGGCCTCCAACATTACATGTAATAAATTGAGAGCCTCATTTGTCTTTCATGTTTTTACAAAAATGCAAGCATTCAATTTTAGGTATGTTATTCTTACCTCATGGAAGACATGTATAGATTTGTCCAACATCTTAGCCTTTTCAAAGTGGGTAATGAGGCACTCAACCAGGTCAAGTCCAATTGAACACCCCTGTTCTTTAATCTTATTCGGTAGATCTTTTATTTGCCGAATATGCAAACCTTTATGTTTGTCTAGGAGCCTAACAATGAAGGAATGGCAAGCTGAATAGACTCCTTCAACTATGTGATCCTATTGTGGGTGTGGTGTAATTTTTTAATAGAGTAGTTTGAGTTATACCTTGTCTGATGATGATTCTTTGTGGAAATATAAAACCCATGTGATTTTAAGCAACAACACTTGGCAGCAAAGATTTTTTTTGGATATTGATATTGGGTGTACTTACTAATAGAACCAAAGGGAATTAAAAGCCTCCTACGAATAAAAGACATAATAACTTCTCATAAGCTTTTATTTTGGGTTCCTGCTATATATGAACTCTTGTCTTTGAATCGTTGGTTCCCGTTGCTCCTATAAGCTCATCTACAACAATCATCTTATCAACCTAGAAATCCAGTCCCTCATCTTCACTTTCCCCTCAAAGTCAAGAGAGAGCTAAGAAACCCTAGAGAGCGCAATCAATATGTCATTAAGTGGGGGATGAACTTGGTCAACTGCCACCATGTTGAACTTCAGTGAATCTTGATAAAATTTTGCACACATTCTACCACAAAAATAACTTCAAAGACAAGGAAAACAAACAAATAGGGGTATAAGAGTAGGTAGTACAATAATATCATATATGAAATAAAACACCACAAAAATGAGTTGAGCACCTATAGATTGGAAAAAATATTCACTGAAACTATGGAAAGTGACTTACCTCAATATTATGAACAAATTGTGTTGTGCTATCACCGATTATAGTGAGAAAAAATGGATAGGGTTTGCTATTAAAAATTAAACGAATTCCCCACCTGATTCTTCCTTTCGTGATTGCCCCCTTCTCTGGATCATCGGTGGGTAGAATGGGTGCATCATGAGTGCCAAATTTCAAAAAGGATGGCACATGAATCCCCAAATATTGACAGTGGAACTCGGCCTCCATCAAATTTGAAAAATTTGCGATGTCATGGATGACGCTTGGATCCAGGTTCTGGTGCTCAAAAGCCCTTTGGAAATGATCCTTGAAAATGCCAAATCGATTGACATTCTCCTTTAGGCCTGAGTAATTCTCAAATCTTATGACAAAGCTTGCAAAGTGAACCTCTAGATTCAACAACGCATTCTCAGCATCAAAACTACATAGACCCTCTCCATCTTAATCTGTCACTTCATGAATAATTTTCTCTGACGTCCTTTCACATGCTGTAAAGATAGCAATCCGATCTCCATCTTGATCCATCACTTCATGAATAATTTGCTCTGACGTCCTTGCATAGGCTATAAAGATAGCAATCTGATTTAGGAGAAGTCAAAATATTTCTTCATAGTTGTTTGATAGATTTTCTGAACGCTGAAAGTTGGAAATTAAAAATGGTTTACCAACATGAGACCCGGTTTCAGGCATGTGAAACAGGTTTGCAGAGCAAATGTGGATTGACAAGTCCACAATAAAATCCTATCGACTAATTATTATATTATATACTATATTATTGTATTATTATACTATACTATATTATAACCTTGCAATATTAATATTATATTAGATTATATTATATATATAAGATTATAATGTAAATAATTATTTTTATATTGCATTATAAATATAAATATAAATTAAATAAATTTACAATAGAAAATTTATAATATAATGAATTTTAGATTTATTTTTTATATCTATAAATATAATATAATAATATAATGTAAATATAATAATATAATATTTGTATGATTTATGATATTCGATTATTTTTATATTTGATAATTTATTATTTAAATATATATTATAATATAAATAATAATATAATATAATAATATAAAAATATCTAATATAATATAATATAAAAAATATCTAATATAATAAAGTATAATAAAAAATATCTAACATAAAAATATCTAATCTAATAAAATATCTAGTATAAATTATATTGAAAGTTGTAACTTTCCGTGCAAGACACGATACCGAGAGATATAAAAGAGAAACCACGTGGGGATAAATGGATTATTATTATTTCGGGTTGACCATCATTATTTAATTGACATATTTATTTTTCGATATTTTTACTTGTGTGCGCTTATGTCCAATTTGCTTGGCGGCCAAGTTTGGGACCGAAAGAGTTTCAGTGGACGAAATTATAAATCACTATCGACTGTGAGGATGTCCATTTATATTGAATAAAGCCTGAAAAATCCACCACAATATTGTTTAAGAGTAACTTTCTCACTGTCTCTCGTCAGGGCATCATGACTTCCTCATTACAATCTCCTCTTGAAGTCACTCTGAAAGAAGCTGGTATCCCTGTGATTGACATTTTACAATTTCCTCATGAAATTGAGGGAGACCATCTTCAATATCATCCGGAGGTTGTCAAACTGAGAGAAGCTTGTGAAGAATACGGATTTTTCAGGCTAGTGAATCATGGAGTTCCACAAGATCTTCTGCAAAAGGTTGTGTCTGTTACCCAGGATTTGGTGTCGATGCCCATGGAGGTTAAAGACACAGTCGTAACTTCTAATCCCGCGAAGAGTTACAGTCGTAACCCCAGTATTCCGATTACTATTGAGTCATTTTGCTTGGTTGACATGCCCAATCCAGATTCAATCCTTGAATTGTCTCGAAAGGTATGGCCTGAGGAAGGAAACTCAAACTTCTGGTATGTTATCCGCGTCTTTTTTTCATTTTTTTTCATTTCACAATTATTATTTAAATGTAGATGTCTGGTAATTGAAAGTAAATAGCATGTACGTCGTTTTTTATTTGGAATTGTGGGGACCCAGATCCCCTGTAATAAGCCCTTCCCAATTCTGGGACTATTCTCACTAATTAAATTCTGGTGCTATTATGTTACAGTGAAGCGATCAGTGCATTCAGTTTATTTCTGTCAGATCTTGCACAGAGGATGATGAAACTAATTCTTGTGAGCCTGGGTTTGGACGGTGAAACTTTCTATCACTCTGATTTCGGAAAGTGTAAAGCCTTGTTGCGAATAAACGGCTTTTCATCTCATGGAAAATCTATTGGGGAGGAGGCTTTCATTTCTCACGCAGATCGGGGTTGCCTGACAATCCTTCACAATGATAAAGAGGAAGGGCTTGAGGTTAGATCGAAAGAAGGGAAGTGGATCAACGTCAAGCCTTCACCAAACTATCTTATTGTCAACTTAGGGATCTGCCTAAAGGTCTAAATTAAGCCTTTCTGTCTCCCCTGTTATTATAATTTATATGTGTTTCTGTTGTGCAGTTGTTAAGAGTGTTAAGATTTATTTGATTACAGGCATGGAGCAATGGTAGATACAGGTGTGGAGTTCACCGTGTCATTTGTAAAGGGTGGCAGAATCGTTTATCGGTTCCCCTTTTTATTACCTTTGATGACGATGCCCAGATCTCGGCTCCAGGGGTGCTTGTGAACGAAGATAATCCACGACGGTACAAACCTTTTATTTTCTCTGAATTGCAGACTGAATTGCGGAAAGAGTTTGAGAAATTATAAAGCAGATAGAGAACAAGTGAAAATGATGGAACGATTGGCTGGTATATAGTTTCGTTGTCATACAAACGAGGTACATTTGTGGCAGCTCTAGTGTTTTATTTATATTATAGCGTTGGATTTCTTTGTTACGCCAAATTATGATCATCCTGCGGTGTTTCATTGGCTTAACATTTTCCAATGGAGAGACGGAAATTAATTTGAGGAAATGAGTTAAGTTTATGAGGAAAGTTAAATAGATATGTTGTCAAAGCATTGAATGCATTTTGATTTGCTGGTTCAGTGTATCTTATTTTTATCAATTTTCAGAGATCCTGGAATAATTATATAATATTCTAATAAAATTTATAGTTTTAGGTAAAGATGGAAGGTTAAGTACTTATTATTAGTCATTTTGATAATAATTTGTTAACTTCTATTTGTTATTTGTACAATATTTTTTTTCAACCTGTTCTAATATCAATTGAAAGAAATGACTAGCTGTTGTACTATAATGAATTAGAAAATATTGAGAAAAAAATATAGAAATTTTTTTATTGATAATTTTTTTAAATTCTATATTATTCATCTCAAAATCATTATTTTCATCACAATGTATAGTATTGTACATCATTGACCATACAACAATTACATGCTAATTTATGAAGAACTACAAACTACGAGGATTGAAATATAGTAGAAAACTATTGCGTGTTTATTACATGTACCAAAGCATGAAAAAATTGAAAAGAAAAAATAAATAATAATTGTTGCATAAACAAACTAATAGTAAAAAATAAAAATAAAAATAAATCATGCTTGAAATAAGACCCACTTAAATCAACCCCCTAAATAGAACCCCTCTAGTCTTAAATCATATCCATAATGGAGTCTCATTTACACCTATCAAAATGGTGACAAAAAACCACTTTTTATTTACCTTTTGAGGGATCAAATAAAGTCATTTAGAAATTATATTTTGTAAGTATGTAACTATTGTTATAAAATTTTCAATGTATAATTTTGAATATTTTAATTTTATTATTATATTTATATTTTATTTCTTCTGAATTTAGGTTTTTCATCAAACATCAAGGTATTTGTTTCACACATGTGGAAAATAGAACAACATAGAAGAAATTCTAAAAAACATGTGCACTAGGTATTGATTTTAAAAAATCAATTACTTTGACTTCAAAAATTAATTTAAAAAATATGTAACATAAAAATATGAAAAAATATCCATGCACTATAGATGTTACACATCTCAATTTTAAAGATTATAATTTAATCCTTTCAATAAAAAAGTTGTGTGACGACAAAAACGCCACTATATATTGAAATGTTGTTTATTGTAAAAAATAAGTTATTAAAAGTTACGTAAAAATATTCACAATTTTTTTAATATATATAGAATCTACACAAAAATCCTCATAAATAACCATTTCACATCATCTCCAAATTTTTAATGATTTAGTTGCTATTTATTTTATAAAGTAAAAATTTGGTCAAAAATATTGATTTCAATATCCTACTTTGGCCAAAGAGCAACACATATTGTGGGCTGACCCTTGAGTCAAGTGAAAAGTAGATAATTTTAGTTATCCTAGTTGGAGCTAGGATCACTTTTCCTACTCAACATTTTGGTGAACCCAACAATCCTACACATGCATTTTATTTTTATTTTTTAGTGCATAAAATTGAAAAATTCAATTAAAAACCTAGGTGCTTTGAAGATCTAATGTTCATTTGCATTTATTTCAAAAAACTATATATTTTCATTAATTGTAGACCATAAATTAAAAAAAAACTGAAAAATATTTTGAATTAAATTACATAATTTTTAGATCTGATTTTTCCTTGTTTAGGGCTTATATTTGAATGATTTTCACAAAAAAAAATATTTTTTCAAAATTGCATGCAAAAGTAGTGAAAAATCATAGATTTTCATTTCACAAGATAAAAAATTATGATTTTTTATATTTTTGGAAAAATCAATCATAGTATTCAATTTCTAAAAATTATTATTTGAACACATTCAATTGCCTTAAAAAAATCCAAAATTGCATGAATACATGTGCTTCATATAGAAAAAATAGGTTTTGGTGCATTTACAAAACTCTGTTCACTTCCAGACCTAAACCTCTGAAACATAGGACCCTAAAACACTACCAATAAATTTTAGATTTTTAAAAAAAAAAAATTACCTATCTAGTCTAGGGTATCCTTGTGCCCTAGACCAACTAATTTAGGGTGAAATTTTTTATGCACATCTATGTCAGTGTCCTCTATCTAGATCTAGTTCTTGTTTGGCATTCTATTCTATAAAGTTTCTAATTTTGCTAAGTGTCACTAATTTGATCCATAGGACATATCAAAATTTTTTCATTACAAAAATATTTTGTTGTCATAATTCATGTTTTATTGTCAGATCTTGTTAAGAAATTCAAAGAATTTTTATTGAAAAAATGTGAAAATAAGTTTCTCTCTCCTCTTTTGTTATTTTTCTTTGATCCTTCTCCTAGTGTCTCTCCTAATTGTGAGGGTATCTTGGTGTAAGAGAATGAAACCATTGATAACCATGAAAATCATTTCTTTTCTTCTCTTGATAGCTCACCTACTTGTGAAGATATCTTGGTGTCAGAGGATCTAAACATTGAGAGTCATGAGAATCATGTTTGTTTCTCTCCTAATATTTCTCCTACTTGGGAAGATATTGTGGCATAAGAGGATGCAATCATTGATAATTTATTTCAAATGACAGTAAGATGGATGGCATAGATGAAGATACTAAATTGACATTAGATCCCCCATCCATAGAATATCCTCAATAAGTACATTTAACTTAGTTGAGGTTATAAACACACAATTGAATATTGGATCTTATTTATTTATTGGACCTCCTAAAACTCCTCTAATTATTGAACCTCCTAAACTACCTCTCATTATAGGACCTCCTAAATCTCATGGCCATATCCTAAACTTTGTAAAACAACTCACTAGTAATCATGTGCAACAAGATGTGTTGCAACAATCAAGTTATCATGTAGTTGCTCAAACATATAACACTAGAAATAATAATAAATCTAAACAAACACCAAAATCCATTCCATTACATCAACCATGTCTTCCACCCCACTCAGTCTTCCTCAGCATAGTGGTAAATAATATGATTTTGTTGAGAAACTTCATACAACCCATTAAATATTTCCCTTTGGGGTTTTCTTCAAACGTCACCTACATACCATGGGATGATCCAAGAGGGTTTGTAGAAGATTAATAGCTCACCATCTATAAAATTGAATAGTGTAGCATCCTTGTTTGAGTGTGTTCAGGAAACAAAGATGGATATTATTTTCCCTCAACATGAATTAACCTTGCTTGAGATAAAAAAAAATGAAGCTTTAATGATAATTGTGGTCATTAATAAAGTTAGGGTTAGGAATACTCTCAAAGATAATGGACCAGGTCATAATGTTTGTAACATTGATCTTCTAGATAAAATTGGTGTGGATAAGAATCTCATAGAACCTAATGATCTTTCTATTAGTGGCTTTGATAATGTTAGTAGGAAACCATTAGAGACAATCACATTATTGATTAAGGTAGGGCATGTGGTTTTTCCCACGCCTATCCATATCATGCAAAAAACTCTTTAATACAATCTTCTCCTAGGTAAATCTTGGATTCATTCCATGAAGGGAGTCCCATATACTCTTCAAAATGAGATGAAGTATGAACATTATAATAAGATGTATATAGTAAAAGCGGATGAATAAAGTTATAATTCATAATTTGAAGTCAAACATAACACTTCCAACTCTCTTAATAATTTTATCCTAACTTCAAAGGTACAACCTATACATATTGAAAATAATCATGATTTTATTTCACCTCTATCAAAAAATTTAGATGATGATTGTGGTTCATTAGATTTTACACCCTCCTTTGTAGGAGAGTACAAAATATCACAATCTAAACCTAAAGAGTCTTGTGTTTCATTTTCTCAATCTTGTTCTACATCAAAAAATCCAAAAACATCAACCCATGATGGTGATGGGGGCTCTTTAGCTTTCATCTCTTGTGTGTCGACAATGCCTAACTTTAGAAAGCTTAGAAAGGATTTTAATTCTTATGAAAGAATAAATTATTCTTAGGAACATTCAAATAAGACTTATTCATCTAAGTTGGAAAAGTGTTATGAGCTTGGATATAAATTGTTTTTAAAAGTGGATATAATGAAAAAAAAAAAACAATGAGTTAAGGATCATGTGAAGTCTATGCCATATATTTCAAAAAGAGTTTAGGTTTCCAAATTTAATCCACATATTCATCTCATGCTCCATCATCTATTGTATTTATGACTTCTTGTGGTAAGTGAGAAAGATTTTCTTCACAAGAGAAAATAATTTCTCCTACTACTTATCCTATACCCAATAAAGAGAATATTTTGACGAGGCTTCTCAAAGCTCACTTGATTACTCTTCCTCCTCCAACATGTAAGAAATTTTATAGCAATCTCATTTTATGCATATCATCGAGTCCATGATCATTCCACTAATGAATGCCAAATATTGAGTAGTAAAATACAAATTAGTGATTTTGGTGCTCTCCCATGTGTTGGTCTACCTAATCCTTCTAAGCAATAATGATCTCTATATTTTATTGTGTTGCTCCTGACTATGTGGAATTTGTAGCTTCATGTGTTTGCTGATTTCCATTCATGGTGGTACAATCTTGTGTGCAACCATATTTATTCTATGGTAGTAACATGATAGTCTCTTGTATGGTTGTCCTTACCTATACACTTGGGGGTAAGGATAACTAGTTTTGTGAGGCGTGTATTCTTTTCAAGAACCCCCTCTTCCTCTTATTTCCTTAAAATACTAATATAAAAAGTATGTTGAAATTTTAAGGGGGGCATATCCCCCTAGCCATTTCATAGACATCTTATGAAATTTGAATTATTGACATACCCCTTTAGTGGTGGTGTTATTATAACACCCCCTGAGGCATGGTTATCAACTCATCCCCTATGATGTTAAGAATTTATTCATTCTCTATGACATTAAAATTTTATATGCTCCCTGAGGCATGATTTGCAAAATAGTCCATGGATTTTTTTTGTATTAATAAAGTATAAGCTTAAAATACATCACAAGTATTCATGAGTACCACATATCCATGATATAATTTAGTTGTATTTGTGTATTCTATAAGTATATTTTGTACCCCTTATTACATACTTCTTTACATGGTTATAAATAGATCTACATGATTATATACTGCCATATGGGTTTATACAATATTTTACAAAATATAAAAAAGGATACTACTAAGCTTTTAGCCAAATACATATTAGTTTGTAAAGATATGGGCCTTTTATAAATTCTTGCTATCACTGCAAGACCCTAGATCATTCCACCCCAGAAGATTTTTAGCAGCTATCATCTCTTCATTGGAAAATACCTTCTCTATATCATGATCCTCATTTGTGTGAAGGTTGGGAACTTTGACTCCTTGGTTTACCTTTCCATCCTTAGATTTTCATTGAATTCTTTTTGAAAATATTTTAGTGCCTTCATGAAGGTTGGGATGGTTATGTTGCTAGGTGTGCCCATATTTGATCTACCTTTGGTTGACCAACACAACACCATCCTTTGAAAACCTAAGGAATTTTCCTTTAGATATCTCCATTGTAATGGTTACCTATGATGCAACATTAAACATGATGAATCTCTTTGAAGACTCAGTAAGGGTCTCTATTTCCCATTGAATTATCCTCATTCCTTGCCTTCCATATATGCCATAAGATTTCATTAGCCAAGCAATTCCAAAATAAGTTAAGTTCTTTTCCTAAATTTTAATCATTACACAATAAAATTTCCTTCTAGTTAACTTTTCAATTTACATTCCATATTAACATGTTATTACAAAAAATATTCCATATTTCATTAGCATATAGACAATCAAAGTAGATGTGCTCATCAGATTCAAGAGTCTTGCATATGCTACAAATTTCAATATTTGCATGCTTAATTTTATCAACAACCCTTTCTAGCAACACTAACTATCTAAAACATGCTTTCTTGGGATCAAACACATTGGACTAGTAAGAGAAGATTTTTTTTTCCATTCTCTACTATTCAAGTTAACTTTACAAACTTGATTTAAGTGCTCAATTAAAGACTTAGACTAGATTAAGTCTTTATAAATTATCTTATCATATATATTTCTTAAGGGGGTATTACCCCTTCATTTAAGATCATTTGGAAGGTCAATGGTAGGCCTATTTTTCTAGGTATATTTATTAAGAGGGGTGTTTTTTCGTGCCTCTTTTAACACAGAGTAGGTTTTTAAGTTAGAGAGGGGAAGATTAAATTTAGCTCTTAATAATTCCCATTCCTTTGACACACCATTTTTAGGATATTGTCAAAGATTTGGATTCCATCTTGGGTCCACCTCTTGGTAGAGCAACCTTGGAGAAGCACAAGAGGCTTCCCATTATGCTCCAGGTTCCACTAGATGGACCTGCTAATATAAAGAACGCTGTTATTATGTATAATGAAGTTAGGATTACTGATTTTATCTTTGATTAATTCCCATTTCCTCCAAATAATCTTAAATACCATTGAAACAAATGAGAAAATTAGGTGCTTAGTGATGAGTAGATCACTGAAGGTTTTCAAAGATTTAGCTTCCTTAGGCATTGCTCGATGAATGCTATTTCTCACTAAAACCTTCCAAAGTTCATTACCATCTAGGGACTTGATAATCCATCTGGTTGCAAGTGTTATTCCTTGTTTTTCCAAGTTTTTGAGCCTAATCCCACTTTCTGCTTTCTCCATGCAGCACCAGTCCCATATGATTGAGTGCTTTTTCCTTTTCCCTTTTCCATTTGACCAAATAAAGTTCCTTATCCTTTTTGGATTTCGTTTATTTGGTTTCTATTGAAGAACCATACAAAAGAAAAATAAATGATATATGATGAGAAAATATTTTGGAATACTTGGAGTCTACCAGCTAAGGAGAGGTACTTCCTACTCCACCTATTTATATTCCTTTCATTTTTTTCTTTAAATCATAGCCACTTTTATTCTAGGCATGAATTTATATAAAAAGGAATCCTAAGATATATGACTTGTTTGTGGGGCTCCCCATTAAAATTGAAAATTTTCTAGCCCCTCAGAAGGGTTTTTTGTCCATCCCAACATGATAGATTTTATTCTAGAGATCTTTGCACTTGAAGACTTGCAGTCTATATTGAGTTTACATAAGAGATTATCTAGGTTCTTTTATTCTAGATACATAATGATCGTTGTATCATGAATAAACTAGATATTCATGAGTTCACAGTTATTAGGAAGGGTTAAGCCTCTGACTCTTGGGGAGATACTTGTGTCTCTGAGAAGGAAGTGAAGTGCATTGAAAGCAATCAAAAATAGGGTCGGGGCCAAGGGCATCCCTTCCTAATGGACCTTTCTAACTTAAACACTTCAGACAATGAGCCATTGACATATACTTGGGTAGATGCATTCTTTATTAGAGTGTCAACCATACTGTAGAACTATCGAGGTAAACCAAATGCTTCAAGTTATATTCTTAAGAATGCCCACTCTACCCTTTCATAAGCCTTCTCAAAGTCTAGTAGGAGTATGGATGAGTTTTTCTTGGAGTGATTGGATCATTCCATAGCCTGCCAACTGGTTATGAGATTTTCAAGAATATATCTTTCCTTAATTTTCAACTTGTTTGGGCGATACTTTTGAACTTGGGAAGTATATTGATTAGCCTTATGGATAGTTTTTTTGCCAGTATTTTATAGGAGATATTTAGAAGAGTTATCAACCCCCAATTCTTCATGTTGGTCTTATCTCCATCCTTGGGCAGTAGCTTTATAATCCCTTTGTTTATATTGCTTCCCAGAGTGCCCCTATCAAGAGCCTCCAAGTAAAGCTGATGTAGGTCATCACATATCCACTCCATGAAAGTCTTATAGAATTCAACTAACAACCCATCTACTCCTGGAGTCTTATCATTGTTCATGGAATTTATAGCATTCTTAATTTGTTCTTTGGTGATCTCCCTAGAGAGTATACACTACAAGTAATCCCTGTGATTTGCTCTATTTTTTGCTCCGGTTTTTGCTTCCACCCAATGTTTTAATGTATTTTTTGCCAATTTTTGAAAATGTCGGCACTATTTATCGAGATGGTGCTATTTTTGGCATTTATTTGTGCCGATCAGGACTATTCGACGCTAATTTATGCCGGAATTATCAATGCCTTTAGCACCAATATTGGCTTCGAGTGTGGTGTTGCCATTAGCACCACCTTTGAATTTGAGTTTAGCACTACTTTTAGCCTCCCGACTTGAGCTTCGAGTTTAGCTTCAGGTTTAGCATTGATTTAGACACCCCTATGTTGAAGATACTTATTTATATGTCTCATCGATGATGTAAAACAGTGAAATTTTAACAAGATATGGGAATATCAAGGAGGGAATCACTTACATCACAATGACAAGGTATATCTACAAGTGCTCGAAGAAACACAACTCTTGGATATAACGAAGTAATGTCGATGAGACATTGAGATATCGGTAAGAAAAATAAGATTGTCTCGTCATCACTCTTCAAGTAATGATCAAAAGCATACATTGCTAGACCATTAGGAGGGTGAGCAACATATGCGGTAGAGTGGTATACACCACAACCCTACTGTAGGAAGCCTTGAGCAAGGCAATAGTGCGGTAAATAGCTGAAGAGAAGGGAAAAACACCACCATACTGCAAGGATAATCATGAGTCTCCCCGACATGGCAGAGTTACACCAATATATAAAGAAATACCGCCAAAGGAAAATATCGATGAGATAGTGGCATATCGGCAAGAGATATTAACTTGTCTCATTGACATCGGCAACCAACATTAGAGGAACATAAGATCTAATGTCGATGAGATATTGAGATATCGATAAGACAAAGAAGATTGTCTCATCGACACTCTTCAGGTAATGATCAAAAGCATACACCACTATACCGCCAGGTAGGTGAGCAACATATGTGGTAGAGCGGTATACATCGCAACCTCGTAGCAAGAAGCCTTGAGCAAGTTGGTAGTGCGGTAAAAATTATAAGGGAAGGGAAAACACCACCATATCACAACAATAATCACGAGCCTCCCCGACATGGCAGAGTTACACCGATATATAAAGAAATACTGCCAAATATCAATGAGACAGTGGCATATCGACAAGAGATATTAACTTGTATCATCAACACTGGCAACCAACATCATAGGAACATAAGATCTAATGTCGATGAGACATTGAGATATTGGTAAGACAAAGAAGATTGTATCATCAACACTCTTCAGGTAATGATCAAAATCATACACTGTTATACCATCGGGAATGTGAGAAACATGTGCGGTAGAGTGGTATACACTGCAACCCAGCAACAAGAAGCCTTGAGCAAGGCGGTAGTGTGGTAAACAACATAAGGGAAGGGAAAAATACCGCCATACCATAGAGGGTATAATAAGAGATAATGGTAGTATGGTAATCATGGTAGAAAATCACGTTAGTCACAATCCATTTGAATAAATCATTTAACGAATCAAGAATATAGCCTGCCAAAATACTATAAAACTTTAATAAACATACTCTAAAAATTTCATCGAAATCTTATTTTCAAGCATAGCCCACCAGAATGGAGTTTTCATTTTAATAAACATACAATAAAACCTTTGTTGAAAACTTATTTTTAGGTGTAGCCCACCAAAATGGAGAAGTGTTTCAGTAAATAATGACAAAGAATGGTAAAGAGATGTGTGTGATAGGAGGCATAGGATTCATTGTTGTTTATCAATTCTAGCTCTGATCAACAAGGGTTACAATGTTCATGTTACTGTTTGTAATCCAGGTATGTAATTGACATATGTTTGCATAATATCAAATTCCTTCAGATGCTTTTGAAGTATCGATGTGTCCTATATAGGGTTTAGAATAATTTATTTTAATTTAAAAAATAAATATATGATATATTTTCCTGTGATTAGATAATGTGGAGATTTCCTAAATCTGCCCTAGCACACTGTCCTCTTTCACATTGTGTTCATTACTCCAGTTGCTAGGGTTTTGCATTTGACATCTTTAATATCTTCATGATAGTGGCTTTTAAATAGATCTTAGTATTTGCTTTAATCTTTATCATGGTAACCTTTGAGTTCCCTAATCCACCTTCAATCTCTTCTAAGAACACTGTCTTAAGCTAGACTGCATAGTATGCATATAAAGCAAGTCTTTCATACCTACCATTGTTCCAAACCACCACTCACCACCTTGCTTAAAATGTTGCCTCCATAAGCACAATACCATGTTTTAAAATCATGGTTACCAGTGATTGACCGTTAAGGTCACTACTTTCATCAAGATACAATGAGATTTTTGTCTTCAAACTTAAGGAATTATGCAAAATAACATTGTGAATTTTTTGTTGTGTACAATTTGATTTTCTTGCACATTTATTGCTTTGCTAACTTCCTTTGAGTTTGGATATTGCACCATCAGCTACAATCTTAAACATCTCACTCACTGTCACTTGAAGATTCCTTTCATGAGAATCCTTGTATAAAATCAAACTATGCCCTATAGATTGCCTACTTACTTACTAATATAGGGGACTCATTGTTTCATGCTATTTTGAGTTTTATTTAGAAGGGGTTAGCATGTGGCATTTTTATGTGCAGGAAGAATAGATTGTGATGCAATGTTCAGGTATGGACGGTTCAGGAAAATTTGGATTGCTATCAGTGTCATAACCAAGTTGGATTGTACCTTGAGCCAATGTGAAACACTTCCGGGTGTTCTCTTTAATCTTCCTCCTTTCACCTTGGTATGGTTTAAAGGATGGTTTGGATCATCCCATCCAAATATTAATAACCTAGTTGGATCTTGGGTATTAGTATGTGTTTCATCAAAATCTTCTACCTATCAACAAATCCAAGCATTATTTAATGTTTGGCAACAATTGGAATGGACCTATCTTTTTAAGTTTCTATGTTATGTTAATTATGCTTTAGTTAAGAAACGATATAACTTTTATGAACAGACCTAAAGCTTGTTGCTTCCTGTATAGATAGGGTAACTAAGGTTTGATTTTGATCATCATATCATCATCATTTCAATCCATTAGAATAGATAGTAGACTATCTCATCCACTTATTCATATCAAAAGAACTCATGTTATGTATGTTTATATTTTGAGCAATATAATGGAGCAGATACATTATAACTCGTAATCCATCTTCAGTGTTCAATTGTTGTGTCGATTTTCATGCTTATTTATTGCTTTGTTGTCTCCAAAGTGGTCTTTTCAAGTTGTTTAAATCTGTAAGATTTATCAGGGTACATTTGTTGTTGGTGTTTGGTCCAATTTGAGGTGCAATTGTAAGGATTTTTCTTTTTAATTATACTTTCTGACATTTGTCTTGATACAAATTGTTACTTTAGAATTATGGTATTTCTTTTCTTCTAATGTTTCCAACCCTCATTTTAGGGAAGAGCTATGAAGATGGTTCCTTCAGATGGAGACTACACTTTTCTGCTATAGGTTTCATCTAGAAACACTAGAAGCTCAGGTATTGTCATACTCATGTACAATAGAGTTTTAGGTTACCTTTTTCTCCTTGATACAAAATGTTGTCCTTCAATCCCTCTTTATAATCAACATTCACTATTATGGGCTTCATCATTGTACCTTTCATGCATTTGATTTAATTTTTTATGTGGAAACATGTTGTCTCTCTCTTTACAAGTGATGACTATTGTGTAAACTTTTAATCTACATGATTTCCCCTCATGTTCAATTCTTGTGACTGTTATGATGCTTGGGGCTGCTTATTTTTAACCAAACTATTAATGAAAACTATCTTGGAATCCTTGATGATCAATTTTGTCAGAATCATGGCTATGTTGATAGCTTTCTTGTTTTCCTGGACATCTATGGTATGCAAGTTATTTTAATGCACATGACGATCAAATTATAAGTTTATATATGTATGCACATATTTTGATTAGTGATCCTTCATTGCTCTAACAAAACTCTTCTCACTCAAATGAAGGAAACCTAGGATCAACAAGGAAGACATCAAATTGAAGGATTAGAAAAGTGGAAAGACTGAAGATGATGCAGAAGAAAACAACTGGGATTCATCATTGAGGAAATGATGGGTCCCCTTTCTCTTTATGTGCATTTTTCTCTTTTGTATTTATAAATGTATAGTTTTTGAATTATATGCATTCAAATAGTCAGTTCCACGGCTTGTGTGGAACAACATACATTTACATTATCAATAAAGACTACATTTTTGAACGGATTGTGCAATCTTTCCTATATTATATGCATTTGCATAAGTGCAATCTAGTAATGTAATCTTCTTATTTTGTTTATGCACATGAATGTAATGTAGAAGAAATAAAAAATGTACCTTACTCTTCATTTGAAAATCACAAAAGCTCTACCTGATTGAGCTATTAACTTTTGTTTCTTCATGAACATATGTTGATACAAAATGAATGGAAGAAGTATCCAAGTAATCCTTTTTTTTTTTGCCAACAATTCATCCAAGTAATCCAAGCAATAATAAAAGGAGGAATTGATGCTTGGCATTTGTAGGGTGTGATTAGGAAAAGTATTGTCTATGTAGGAGACACATTCCACCATTAATTGATTTGACTGTATTTATTAATTAATTGAAAATAAAAAGTGAATGCACTTTTTATTTTCAATTAATTAATAAATACAGTCGAATCAAAAATATGTTGCCTGCATAGACATTGAAGTAGATACCCTATTGAAATGGGCTCTATCTTTTGTAGAGGTGGAGGAAATAAGAATAGAAGATTTTAGTGGAATTCCTATGGAGGAAATTTGTCCGTTGTAATTAATGGTGAGGGTTGACAATAGGATGTGTTTTAAAGACACACAAGGCATTTCGTCCGATGCTTCTTAGTTTGCAGTGGAAAGGAATATAATAGGTCTATGGTGTGAGGCAGTTTGGAAGCTAGCATACCAGAGAAGAAATGGAGGCCAATTTCACTCTACGTTCAAGGAGAATATTGGACCCTGCTGTTGGCAAAGCAACTGTGAACATGTTGAGAGGATTGTTCCTCTCCAACGATTTGAAGGTGGTGTGATCTATGCAAAAAATCTTGGGTACTAGCTTTGAAGAGTTGACACACAAATATCATACTAATATGGATATTTACTCACTGATCATGGCATGGGGGTTGGACTTAGGAGAGTCAATGGAGTAAGTGAGGAAAGTAATGAAGGCATTGGTACACAAGGATTTCTGAGTGAATATGGAAAGTATCCTAGAATGGGTTATACCAGGAGAAGGCTTTGTTGTGAGCAAAGGAAATGAAGATCAAGTGGACCCTAAAGTAGCAAAGATAAACCGTCCCTTCATTAGGTTGACAAAAGGAATCACCAAAGCTATGTGGAGAGGAGGAGCAGAGCTAGGATGGAAAGACCTAAAACTTTGTGTAGAAATAATGGAGGTCGACACGGTCATTGAGGGACTAAAAGATGTCGCCAGAGAGGAGCCGCGAGAGAAGAAAGGTTTGCGTCCAAGGAAGAAGATGAAGTCAATTAAGGAAATATGCCCAATGCAACTAGGTAGCACGTCGAGCAAGTTTCCACGTAAACTGAAGCTCAATTTTGGTTAAAATACAATTTATATCTTAGTTTTTTTTTTATGTTTTCTGGGGTTAAGCCCTATTTTTTATTTGAAAATGTAAACAACATGGGGTATGGGTAATAGTAGATAGGGTTGTTTATAGGCGGATTCAATATTTTTTTTTGGTTTGTTGCGAACTGTGGTGGTTAAACAGACATATTTTAGAAGCTGTTGAATGGTCTTAATTTTTTAAGTTGATATAAATTCTGCATTTAATAAAATCAAATATTATCACCAGTTAAAAAAAAACATAGTAGGTTGCATGTTAAATTTGAAACATTTTCTTTGCATTTTTTTGTATATATTATTTTCTCGGTGCATCATTATGTAGTTCAACAATTTCACTTCTGAGATATACAGTAAAAATAAATGAAAGCACATTTTTTCTTTGTCAAGGGAAATGTATGGTGAATACTCTATGTCTTTTAGATAAGTGTGCAAGCGAAATAAGACATAACTGATTGAATTTGATTTTCTACTATAAAATTGTTCTTTTATGTGCTTTTTACTTTTTGCATGTGGATTACCCTTAGAAAGAGACTACTTATCTTTTCTTAAATGAAGCCTTCACATTTCCTATCTATGAAATGAATTTACTACTTGACAACAGGTTCGTGAACTTCATAAAAAATAAGATTGGTGTAAAAGGCCATCCCTGCAAATGTTGTTTGATCTAGGAATTATAATGGAAAATAAAAAAGCTTTCTAGGAGAGTAAAATAAGTTTTCAATTGTCCAAGTACAACATAATATTACTAAAGCATTTCAAAGTTTATGCCATAAGAATCATCCTTTTTTAAACATGGATTGCAAATAATTTTGAAAATTTAGAAGTATTGGTCATTAACATTATTGTCTGCTACAATGTCCACCCACTTTCCTCTCAGTGATTTAGTATTTCTACGCCATCCACATCCTCTCTCCATGGCCTCCTCTATTAATAAAAATGCTGCCATAGAAGCTTTCACTGCACTACCGCTGAGAAGGAAGAAGCAACTTGTGGGACTGTAGTAAAAACCACTCTACCACATTGAGCTGATGAAGGAGCTGCAGGACAGAAATGGTCACCGCACTACCACACGCCATTGGTAGAAGACTTGCGTGAGTCACCACAACACCGCTAGGAACATAAGGAAGACTCGCGTGATGCCACAAAAGTCTGATGCACGGAGGAAGTCCTGTGAGGAGAGTATGCAAGTATTTGAATTTTCTCATAAGATTATATCAAATTTATTAAACGATATTTAAATATTATTTGTGCATAGTTAAATTGAATTAGTATATGTTTCAGGACAAGGCTCTCTTACTCGCTTGAAAAATCCTTAAGGAGGAGGAGCAGCAGGAGGATGAGGATATGTTTATGCCTTAGTATTTCATGGATTTGATGGAATTATGATTAATTTTTGTTGCAGCAGATCGGTGGAGGTTCAATTTTTTTTGAACAATGGATTTCTGGGCTTCAAAACAAGGTCTCTTGGTTCACAATTTACTTTTTTTTTTCATTTTATTTTGTATTATATTGCAATGCCCTTTGTTTATTTGTGGAAAGTGTTTAGTGCAAAGGCTAGTCTATTTAAGCCCTGAAAGGCCTTGCATGTATATGTTTTAAATTGATGCTCCTTTTTAAGAAGGCTTTAGTAATAGTTGGGGTTTCAATGAAAGCATTTATTTTTAATTTTTCATTAAGCTTGTGAGGATCTGTTAAAGAAAGAAAAAAATGTGAGATGAGGTAGTGAAAATGAAATCAGCTCCAAGAGTCTCGATCTCTTGACCTCTGGACAAAAATATGTGTTCGAATACTTTTGTTCCAGAAGCTTCAATTTCATGTGATTAGTTTTTTCTTTTTCTTCTTGGGTTTTAGAGGAGCCTGATCTTACTTTTGGTGTTTGAGTATTTTGTGTTTTTATTGGGTTTGTTTTTTTGGGTTTTGAATTTATATGCATTTTGACTGTTGAGAATTTGGGGTTTTGTCTGTGAAGTATTCATTCTTTTTGTGATTGTAAGGGAAGGAGGAGGAGGGGGTTGTAGAAATGAGAAACCTAGACTAATTGTAATGAATATGATATATATTTTGTTTTGCAAGAGCAGCTTGAGGTGAGACTCCAGTGGTCATATAAATGAAGAGAGGAAGGGAGGAGAGCTACATGGGGGGTGCTCAAGTGAAGTGCCCTTCTACATCTAGAGGTGAATCATAAGTTCTTGTCCTTATCCTTGTTATTTCAAAGCTAATTATTTTATCATCATATGCTTTTGAGAAAATTGTTAAAGCAATTTAATCCCTGGTTACTATCTATACTTGTATTTTAGTGGGGAGACTATATCTCTATTTTGTTTTTTGAATGCCTTAAAATGAGTGCTTGCATTATGGATAGGATGATCTTATTTGTGAGATATAATCAGTTTGCAATTTTAGCATCTTTCCTTTTTTACATGTTTTGTGTTTTTGCAGTCCCATGATTATGTAATCTAATCTTTTAGATGAGGCTGCTCCCATAGCTCTCTTACATGTTTTGTGTTTCTGCAGTCCTCTCCCTCTCTTGTTGTTCTTCCTAAATTTCATTAGGATCATACATTGACCTTCTTGCCCCTCCTAAAGTTTGGACCACATCTATTACCTCCACATAAAATTGGACATCCTTGGTCTTCTTGGTTCCCACAACATGATATGGCTATGCAAATGGAAATGAAGCAAAGTAATCATCTCCTTCTCCGTTGGTTGGAAGAATGCATGCTTAATGTTTTGATACATGATATCAGATCTCTCTTCTGCTCTGATGGTTGAATACCTAAATCCATTATGGTGGGCCTCCAGAGTTCCAAACATCTTTCTTCCTCTTCCACCAAATGCTGACCTGATCCACACATTTTCCAACCTAATTGGATTTGTTTTTGAAATCTAAAGTTTCTCCTGAGTCACTAGTGTAGCTCTCTGTACCTTTTTAGTCTCTTTCATTGCTACAAATCGTCTTCGGGATTTAATCATTCGTACCATGTGGTTTATGTGCTTTGAATCCTTGCATCTAAAGGAAATTTCCTTAACATAAATACTGCTAGGGAATTTCAATGTCACCATTGTAGTTGGCATTAAAGCCGACACCTGCAACATTGAAAATTATCCTTATATAAGAATTCCCTCCATCTTATTGTCTTGTAACACTCTTGATGGTGGCTACATGAAATCTAATTCTGATTCCTCTTCTACATCAGAGGGTTCATATCCTTGATTTGACTCTTTTGAATTATTAGAATCAAAATCACTAGCTTCCATATTCAAAAACTCCCAACCACCATCTTCAATAAATTTATCTGGATCATCATAAATAGTCTTCAAAATTGGCCACCATTTCAAGTTCATTCTACTTTCATAATAATTTATATCTATGGAGTTCAGCCATTCCTTGATGCCATCAAGTGAAGATTGAGGAATGGTGTACATCCCACTTGAAGTCTTTGAAAACAATAGCCATATCGAATGCCTTTTTCCCAATTCCTACTCCTTGAAGGTTAGCAATTCTCAATATCACTAATAGCGATTACTAAGAAAGGTTAACTAAATTCTTGTAATGAACATGCTAACTTTTACCTGACTATCAATGCCATATGCCTCATGCAAAATGTCAATTTCCCTCCCCATCTCCATAGCTACAGACGGATCCTGTGTAGCAGCCTCCTGAGTGTCGGTGGGATCATATGAACAAGTCACCCCGCAAGATTGATACACATGGGTTCGAAGGCCACCACTTGAAGACTCCTCTGGATGGTGTTGTAGAATAGGGCTGGAATGATGGATGACACTTTGGGTCAAATTGTTGATCACCTACAATGTATCTACATCATCACTTTCCTTCGTGATGGAAGGCATAACAATGTGCTCATGAGGTGGCCTAGCGAGAGCTCATCTACCTTGCCACGTAGGATCCAGCTGTGGACTAGGCCTATCCTAAGCTGATCCCCCACCTCTCCCCTGGAAATCCCTCATATCAAAATAATTTGGGATTTTGTTCAATATGAACTCAATGTATAGTTTCCTAAGGAAATATTGTGAGACTTCACAATTTTTGCATGCTAGGTAATCGATGACCATGTACCACCTATCATAAAATAGGTTCCTAATCTATTGGTGGTGGCACAAATGGATAGGAAACCTCTTCTCATTGAGGGTAAGATTTTGATTTGTGCATGGGTCGGTGAATAATGAGCACAAATCACCTTTTGTAATTTTTAAATCCTTTACATCTTTATATGATAGTTTATTTGCATAATAATCACTAGCCGCCTGCCTCCTATCTTGCCATCCAGTTATTTGTTTGCTAATTGAATCTACATTTTTTAACATATCTTTCAATGAATTTGCTAGGGTCATTCTTTCTACGGTTGAACCATTTGGATCACTCAACCTACTAATCAAATCCTCAATTTTCTTTTTGTTGTTCTAAATTTCACTCATTAATTTTTTTTGAGTGTCAAGAGGGGGTTGAGTGATTGGTGGAGGAGGTTGTTGTTGTGGTTGATTTTGATCTTGAGGATTTGGTTTCTCTTCCTATTGAGGATCTTGAGGGTTTGCAAGTTGATTTGCATATCCTAAAAATTCAAAAAAATATATATCAAATTCAACCTAAAACTAACAAATTCAACCTAAAACTAACTAATTCAAAACAAAAAATCACACAATCCTTACCTCTCACACCTCCTCATCATCGTGGCACCATCGTTATGAAGAAATACCAATTGTTGGTGAAGAATTTTTTTGAATGGCTCCTCCTAAAACGTGGGCACAAAAATGCGGGTTTTGGTTGCGAGGAGAAGAAAAAACAGTCGAAATGAAAATGACAACATTTCACTTTTTTTTTAATTTAACAAGCAATAATGCGAGCGCATAATAACACGCTCGCGTTATGACTTTTCAAAAGTTTTTTTTTAAGTGGTCACAAATTGGCTACCCATTTCCATGCACCCGCCAAATATTAAGTTTTGATTTTGAAATGCAATATTAACTAAAAATGTTTTATGATTTTAATAAAATTGCAAGGTCACAGTGTTGAGACTGGATACACCGGCCCCCCACCTACTTATTTCTATAGTACACCTATCGTTGGGGTATGTAACTAGTAAATAATTATAAATTTATTACATGTTAATATCATTGTTTTACGAATGGTAATTTAATATGCGATTTTGGATGTTGAACAGGCTAATATTGGAGGTTTCGAGGGAACACTTCCCAGTGGCAATGGATTTACTCAAACCTACATGGAGGTAATAGAATAAATATTTTAACTAATGAATTATACTTAATAGATTTGTGTAGTTTATATGCACATCGTTGATTGCGTTGAATAATTTATTGTTTTATTTTTCAGTTGTTGCAAGCCAAAACACCTCTGAATGTGACGAGGGCAATGGAAATTGGTGTGTCATTTGCTATACAATCCTCAATGGATCTGATAGGGGAGGTATGAGGAAAATTAGTAAATTTCAATTTACATTCGTTGTTATAGATGTTAGTTAGTGAAAAATCAAACCATTATTGATTCACATAGTTTCATTTCTATTTTTATGGTTTATACAAGGCTTGAGCACACTTGAGCATGGGCATGAGAATATATCCCTCATCAAGAGAGATCATTAGATGGTGGTAAGTGATTATTTTGTCAAATATATCATTTTTTATAATGTAATTTCTATATATTCATGTCTTTATTTCTTATTGTAATAGTTAAAACTTCACCATGAACTAAACACTAGGAGGAGTAGCAGGAGCACTCCTCGAGTGCAGCAAAAATGAGTGACACCTATCACCATCTGATCGAAAAGTAAAGGGAAAGAATTTATTTCCAGAGCATGGAGAGCAATGACTTTTGATCCAAATCCCTTTGTTGTATGCCTACATGGTAGTTTTGTACATATTTTGTATTGGACATATTTGACATTGTATGCCTATATGGCATTCTCATAAGCCTATATGGCTATTTTGTACATATATTTCATACTTATATCGACATATATTGATGTATGCCTACATAGATATTTGGTTAATACAAATAGTTTTTATCAATGGTGTCCATATTTGCATTCTAAATTGATGGTTCAATAGATATGAGTTATGTGTATTCAAGTGTATACCTTGTATTTGTGCATATACTTTGTATTAATTTGTGTATACTATGTATTCGTGTGTATACTTCTTGAGGCTTACATGTTTTTGAGTACTTGTGCTTCCCTTATTGACATGTACATGCTTGAATTATTCACATTTATAATTATTAATTGGTTATCCCTAGCATTGATCATTGTCTAGTCCTTCATGGTTTGTCTTGAATATTAATTGATTGATGCTAAACAACTTCATCTAAAAGAAAAAAATCACCTTTTCAATTGGTATTCCATGAAATGATTCATAAAAAGATTCCAATATGTTCTTGATGTGTCACCATATAAACATGTCAAAATATGTATATGTCAAATTTTTGCAATATTATTTCTTGTATACGAAATGGACTCGGGAGAAAGCAATTTATAATTTATAATACAAATAAGAAATAGACTCAACGCTATCCTAGACCCTCAAATAGTTCTATTTAACAAAGAAAAACTCTCTCATCACTGTTCCAATTGAAAATCACCATTGGTGATGCAGAGTGGCCCAACCAAGTTGTGATTTGACACTGCTTCTCTCAAATATGCCTACTAAGATTCCAACATTCACCTGACTCAATAGGGTAACTCAACTACCCAACCATGGAATCTATCAAACCGGACATGATCAGAACTTGGAGAAGAATTGGAAACCTCCCAACATGACCAACCCAACTCAGCACAACTCACCTTATGCTTGGGAACCACCTCTGACCTATCGCTTCCAAACTAGGCCTCCTATTCCTTGCAACCTAACCCACTGGGACAGTCAACACAAGAACCACTCAAAAGGAATTAACCAAACCAAGGACACTGATTCTAGGCATCTTATACCAATTCGCACAAGTCCTCAAAGGCCCATGTCTTGACAACAAAAGACAAAGCCATGACAGGCCAAAATAGAATGCCACAAGGTAGGCCTAATTAGGCTACTCCACACAAGGAATCAAGTACCTTGGATCACCCCAACACCCCTCTACCACAAAAAAGTTCTTACAACATTTTCAAACACATATAAAATTCTCCCAAGCACCCTTGTCATAAAACACTTATGAAAACAATCAAAAATTGGATTTTACACAAAATCAGGCCTGTCACATAGAGATGTCAGGCCTAGAATGCCAAAGATCTCTCCCCCACATTCA
The DNA here is from genome assembly GCA_007115665.2 of Sequoiadendron giganteum. Classification (NCBI taxonomy): domain Eukaryota; kingdom Viridiplantae; phylum Streptophyta; class Pinopsida; order Cupressales; family Cupressaceae; genus Sequoiadendron; species Sequoiadendron giganteum. The sequence goes on from CM021108.1 coordinate 213,733,888, forward strand.
ATCCATTCTTTGAAACCAAAATGGAATCAAAATATACATGGTAATCTTCCATTCCACCTAGATCTATCCTTATCACATGGTGGAGATGGAAGATATAAGGGAATTTCACTCAAAACCTTGGTTTTTGAGGGTTTCAGACCACTTGAAGAAAAATGATAAGAACTTTCCTATTCCTTTATGGTTTTTCACAAAACCACTACAAAAAGAAATCCAACTCAGCCCTCTTTCAATCCATTTCATCCTTGGGACCATATAGGAAAGCTACAGGCCATACCAAGTATGAGATCAACAAGTTTGTATAAAAAATCTAAAAAATAGAGAACAATGTGAATAATTCTTATTAGATCTTCTCCAAAAGTTCAAAAAAAACCTTCATTCAAGCCTCTCAAGGATTTAAATAGTATTTTACACCCTTCTCTAATTGATCCACACCCTCAACTAACTAAAAACCAACTTTCAAAACAAGTAACTGTTGCATTTCAAATTTGTTGCTTTAAGCAACTTACAAATTTGCAACTTTAGACTCCTCCAACCTAATGAATACAACTAATGATCTCTAAACCCACACAAATGGCTTCGAAATACCCTTATTACATAAAAAAACCTCCATTCTTGCACACTCATATACAAATTCACAAATTTTCCTTCAAAGGCTACAAAGACAACTTCTAGTGCAACATTGAAATTTTCAAATTTTTTATCACTAGACCCAAAACTCACCCTAAAACATACCTAATGGTCTTAATTGACCTTATTCAAGACAAAGAATTCTCAAAATACCCACAACAACCTATTGACCAACCTATTCACCATCAGATAATTACTAAAACCACTAAACTAGACCTTCTTCATCAAAAGAAGGAACAAGGCTCTCTGCACCAATGATCATACACTTTTTGTGTGGAATACTCAGAATTCTCAACCATAGTTTGTATGTTTCTCTTTTCCATTGTTTTGCATGCCATCATAAGGGATCAAGTCAGTTGAACGAAACTCAGATCAATTCTACGTGTTTGGGTGCGAAAGAGGACCATGCCTAGCGTAAACCTATGTATTAGGATGCATTGGAGTAGTTAGTTTGGTCACACAAATTGCAAAATTAAAGTTGCACCACTTTGTAGCTTTACACTGCTTCCATTTGACACTTTTTCCATCAAGTGAAAATTTGCCACCACGAGAAAACCACTCTGAGATAGCCAAAACTGAGAGAGGTTTTTGTAGAGGGGCCCAACATGATCTTGTAGGATCATACGATAAGTTTCTAAGAATCATGGTATCTGAGTAAAAACATGTTGAAGTTTGCAGCCATTTAGCACTTTGGACTCTTAAGTGATCGATCCGGTTGAATGTACCTCAGAGCAATTATGCATGTTTGGCTATGAAAGAGGACCATGCCTAGCATAAAAATACCTATTTGTACATGTTAGAACAATCCGCTTGGTCACACGAGTTGCAAAACGGAAGTTGCACCTCTTTGCAACTTTGCATTGCTTCCATTTTACACTTTTTCCATCAAGTGAAAATATTCTGCCACGAGAAAACCACTTTGAGATAGCCAAAAATGAGAGAGGTTTTTGTAGAGGGGCCCAACACAATCTTGTAGGATCATATGAGAAGTTTCTAAGAATCACAGTATCTAAATAATAGTATACTGAAGTTTGTATCTCTTTTGCACTTTGGACCCTTAAGGGATCAATCTGGTTGAACGTAGCTTGGAGTGATTCCGCGTGTTTGGGTGTGAAAGAGGACCATGCCTAGTGTAAACATACCTATTCATATGTGTTGGAATAGTGCACTTGGTCATACGAGCTGCAAAGAGAAAGTTGCACCACTTTGCAACTTTGCACAACTTGTATTCGACACTTTTTCCATCAAGTGAAAATCCACCGCCATGAGAAACCACTTCGGGATAGCTAAAACCAAGATAATTTTTTCTAGAGGGGCCCAACATGATCCTATAGGATCAGATAATAAGTTTCTAAGAATCCTGGTATCCGAGTAATAGCATGCTGAAGTTTGCAGCCATTTAACACTTTGGACCCTTAAGGGATCGATCCGGTTGAACGTAGCTCAGAGCGATTCCACATGTTTGGGTGTGAAAGAGGACCATGAATAGTGTAAAAATACCTATTCGGATGTGTTGGAATAGTCCGCTTGGTCACATGAGTTGCAGAGTGAAAGTTGCACCACTTTGCACTGCTTGCATTTGACACTTTTTCCATCAAGTGCAAATCCACCGCCATGAGAAAACCACTCTGAGATAGCCAAAACTGAGAGAGGTTTTCATAGAGGGGCCCAATGCAATCCTATAGGATAAGAGGAGAATTTTTTGAGCATCACAATATCCGAGTAACAAAATGTTGAAGTTTGCACTGATTTTGCACTTTGGACCCTTAAGGGATCGATCCAGTTGAACGTAGCTCAGAGCGATTCCGCGTGTTTGGGTGTGAAAGAGGACCATGCCTAGTGTAAAAATACCTTTTGAGATGTATTGGAATAGTCCCCTTGGTCACACGAGTTGCAGAGAGAAAGTTGCACCACTTTGCAACTTTGCACAACTTGCATTTGATGCTTTTTCCATCAAGTGAAAATCCGCCACCATGGGAAAACCACTCCGAGATAGCCAAAATCGAGAGAGGTTTTTGTAGAGGGGCCTAATGTAATCTTGTAGGATCAGACAAGAAGTTTTTAAGCATCATGATATCTGAGTAATAGCATGCTGAAGTTTGCATCCATTTAGCACTTTGGACCCTTGAGGGATCGATCTGATTGAATGTATCTCAGAGCGATTCTGCGTGGTTGGGTGTGAAAGAGGACCATGCCTAGCATAAAAATACCTATTCAGATGCGGTGAAATAGTCCACTTGGTCACATGACTTGCAGAGAAAAATTTGTACCACTTTGCAACTTTGCACTGCTTACATTTGACACTTTTTCCATCAAGTGCAAATCCACCACCATGGGAAAACCACTCCGAGATATAGCCAAAACTAAGAGAGGTTTTTGTAGAGGGGCCCAACATAATCTTGTAGGATTAGACGATAAGTTTTTTTAGAATCACGGTGACTGAGTAACAACATGCTGATATTTGTAGCCATTTAGCACTTTGGACTCTTAAGGGATCGATCTGGTTGAACGTAGCTCAGAGCGATTTCACAGGTTTGGGTGCGAAAGAGGACCATGAATAGCGTAAACATACCTATTTAGATGCATTGGAATAACCCACCTGGTCACATGAGTTGCAGAATGAAAGTTGCACCACTTTGCAACTTTGCACTACTTGCAGTTGATGCTTTTTCCATCAAGTGAAAATTCGCCGCCACAGGAAAACCACTCCGAGATAGCCAAAACTGATAGAGTTCTTTGTAGAGGGGCCCAATGTGATCCTGTAGGATCAGATGAGAAGTTTCTAAGTGAAATGGAATAAGTTTTATGGGTTTTGTGTTGCTGCCCCTGTAAATTTTGATGGAAAAGGGCATTAAAAATGAGGTTTCACCCTAGGATTTGATAAAATATTGCATGTAGAGGTTGGGTGATTGTTTTTTTGAGTTTTTTCAGGCTATTTTAAGAAGGTTTGAGGTTGTGGCATGTTCTGGTAAGATGTGGAACCATTCCTTTCAATAAACCCTCCTTATACTAGCATAAAATAAGGGTTTTGGTTTGGCATGGTGGAGTGAGTTTGTCTTGAGAAAAATTGCAGATATGAAGGTTTGGATACATGATAATTTCTTCCCCAACAAGTTAAGGGGGTTGTTAAATTTTTAGAGGTATTTTCCTTTTTAAATTAGGCCTAGTTAGCCTAATGAGGACAATGAAGAAGGTCATTTTTGATGCACATGTTCCAAGATAGACACTATTGATTTTAAAGTATGTGTTGTAACTCAATAATAGCTATCTAGATCAGTCATTTGTTTCTGAATTCATTTGAGAATTTTTCCTCAAAACACCACTTGGAGCCACACTTTTCACTTGGAAATTCATCATAAAACCCTTTAGCAACAACTCCGCCTTTGTTTCTTGAATTCCCTTGCACAGATAAACACACACACACACAGCTAAAACATCCTAATACTAACTTACTCCACTGATCTAAACTATCAAATTCAGTGGAGTAGTCATTATTGGTTATCTAGTCTCAAAACCCCAATCTTGAGGGTTTACAGATCGAGTTGAGAAAAATTAGTTGAAACTAATGATAAACTCAATGTATACCCTCCTAAATAGATTCAAATGAAAGATACTTCACTATTCTACCTTAAACAACAAGATTTAAGGCATTAAACTACTGTACGGGCCGTACAAGTTAATGAACAATTGGAAAAACTCATAAAATCACTAAAATAGGGACTTTATTGATTGTAAATTGAACCACCAAAAACATCTACTGCAAGAAAGGAAAGAGGATTCCCCTAATGAGCTTCTAGAGTTTTTCACCCTAGAAGCTATCTTTTGGAGGAATGGTTTCTCTTTCACCTAATGATATGCTTTAGGTGAGTTCATTCAAAGGAAGGAGGGTTGGGGATTGTGAATGTGTGTGAAATGTGTATCATAGTGTAATGAATAGAAAATAGAAACTAGTTATGAATGTAAAACTAATGAAATGAAACTATGTTTGAATACACATGAAGATATGTAGATATATACAAAATAACCCAATTAATATATATAAACTATTACAAAAATAAATGGGAATAAAGGGGTGTGCATCTAGAAGCTTGTAGGGGCTGGAAATGCTACTGATTTTGATGTTAGAGCCGAAAGGGACACTTGTGCCAAGTGGGGCGATCTAGTCCTTTTTTTGGAAAATTCCTGAAAACTGGTCTGGAGCCCGTTTCTGCCAAAAGGGTATCCAGATCTCTAAAAATCTATGGAAAAGAAGTTCAGAGGAACTAGGTTGCCATTGTTGGTGACTTAGTCCTCTTCTGGATTTATGAAAACCATAGAATGTAAATCTAAACCCTAGGTTGGTATTTTCTGCTCCTCCAGGTGTCTAGTCCCAAAAGTGGAGATTTTGGTCTATGGGTTTCTTCAAAGCTTCAACTAGGGTTTCTTCAACCCTAAAGAGCTTAGATAAATTTTTGAAGACTCTTCTACCTTGGTTCATTGCTAAATCTGCCTAAGAGACCTGCAAATCACACAAAGAGGGAAACTTGTTGATTGTTAGAGTATGGGGCTTGCCTTGGTCAAGCCCCTTTTGAGTAATTTTCCCAAAGAGATGAAATAATGTAAGAAAGCATGAAACAAAGGAGTGATGTAGTTTACCTTATCTTGATGATTGACCTTTGAGTTGCAGCAATGGAGGATTCAACCCTTGGATGCTCCAGCAATGGATGTCTTGCTAACCTAGGATGCAAACCCTAGCTTGCTTGAGGAGAGGAAGTAGTGGGAGAGAGAGAGATTGAGAGGAGAGGTGGAAAACGAGGGTACCTAATGATAAATTAGGGTTTTGGAGCCTATTTGTACAAGTTATGCCCTAATTTTCCTGAAATAACCTCATATTCACCGACCTTAGGGTTTTAGAGACCTAAATCCCGAAAGATATTAAGTTAAATTAAAATTTTAAGCCACATAGGACTAGATCGCCCAAGGTGGTGACCTAGTCCACTTGGGAATTTTTAAGTGTTTTTTGATAACTAAAATTTTATTGTTTGTGTTCTTCGGGATTGTCTTCATAAAACATACTAAAATAAGTCTTGTATGAGGATTAAGGGGTCATTTCAGCATAATAATGTGTAGTTTAAGTGATGAAAAGCCTAGGGAGTGTGATAATGCTTTGCAACACCTTACAACACTTCGTCACAAGGCTTGGAAAGGTTGAAAAATGTCCAAGATCATAGGCCCAAGTCCAAATTAGTGAAAAGTGTTAGGGTATACACTTTTTGACGACACATAAATATTGAAGAATACAGAAGATCTTTGTTTTTCTTGACCTTACATGATTTATATCACTTCTCTAATCACCTAATGACCTCTTTGAGACTTTGAATACATTACATATGACCTTTATATTACCTTTTTTACATTGTTTACATTTCAAAATTCAAATTTTGCAAATTTTCCTATTGAAGGTATTTATAGAACAATGTGCTACTGCACCAAACATGAACTCAAAAATTACAGTATTTGAGTAAATCTCATTACAAGTAAATATCATTAAAATGCCTTAGGTACTTCATTCTCATAGATATTTTACAATTTCACTCATACATTCAAGATTCTGTTTAATTGTCTACATCATAGGTGCTCATTATGAGGTTAACTTCAATTGAGTTTAACTTGAGATTCCCTCGCTAAACTTCACACGATATTTTATAATGGCTTGAAATAAGAATAGAGATTTGTCAAGATCATCAAAATAAGGATGTTTCATTTCTTTTTTGGTTGAGATTCTCTTTGATGGCTCATAAATCAACATTATCTGCAACGAGAGATCAATCAATTTTTAGTAGTTTACTTAAAAATACGCAAAGTAAAAGAGAAAAAGAAAGAGCATCTAAAATGGAAATGAAATAAAAATAAATGAAAGGAACTTACAAATAGGCATGTAGGTCTCACAATTTAGTCACTTCTGGTCATACATCTTCACTGGGAATTCCAACATACCTATTGCACACAACACCTCTCATGAATAGAGTAAGCTGAAATTTGAGATGCTCTTATAATGTCTACATCATAGCAGCTCATGATAAGGTTAAATTAAAATGAATAAATTTAAATTCCATCACCAAGCTTTGCACAAAATTTTCTAATGGCTTAAAAACATGATTGAGATTTGTCAAGATCATCAAAATAAGGAAGTTGCATTACTTTTTTGGCTGAAATTCTCTTGGATGGCTCATATATCTGCATTTTTTGCAAGGGGACACCAATCATTGTTTACTAGGTTACTTACAAATAGGAAAAGTAAAAGAAGATGATAGCATTGGCACCAAAAAAATTAATTTGCATACAAGTATAAATTAATAAGAACCAATGTGCATATACTTAAAAATTAATCCAATGAACCATCCACAAGGTCTTGTTCAAAGGTATAACCCCATATTTGGTCAAACAAACATTGGATGCCACGACAAGGTTCGAGTAATGAAGAATCTTACGATGTGTGTCAAAGTCCTAAAATAACCAATGTTTAAAACTCGAATGTGGGTACCTTCTAAGCCACATTCCAGTAACCACAACTGAGCCTATAGGTTATTCAATGTTTTCTCCATCTATAACTGGGGCCTCCAATTTCTTTTTGGCCTCAACACAATGACACAAGTAATAGTCTGTTCCCTCTTCATTATCTTCATCTACAATAACTAAATAAACATGCCATGCATTGATATTTCCATCAAATCTCCTGAAATTAGTCAACATTACGAATACACTACAAAGTAAGATAACGATATGGAATTTCAACAACTAAGCAAGTAGATATATCACCTGTTTGAAGTAGAACTTATACGTGGTCAAAGTCGACCGATGATTCCATCTATGTCAGTTCCAATGCCATCGGAGGGCGATACATATGAAGTGGGATAAGATAACTTGTCAACCATTTTTCAATCCACTCCCCTGACTCACAATCATTCTAGGCTTGTATTCTACATGAAGAACATAAGCATGCCATCTTTCGTGTATCGATACTCCATGAACCTGCATTGAGCGAAGGAAAGAGTGTACCTCACTTGATCCTATTAGTGTACAACAATCCTCATATGGTGCAATGTTAGTATTATCCATCAACTAAAAACATATATGAACTGAGGACGTACCTTCATTACCTGGACCCATCAAAGCATTACACCACTCGACAATTAATTTTGTATCTATCAACTTTCCATTGTCTTTATACTTTAACTCTTCTCGTGCTAATGCTCTTTTCACGCATTCTCCTGCACGATCATGCTTCCCCTCTCCATGTCCTGCATCACAAAATTTCCACATATGTTAAACACCTGCAATGACATGCATCTTGCACAACCTGTAGAACATGTGCGAGTTCTTGAACTATGTTGCACAGTTATCCAACCATATTATATGTCATTTGTATGCTATGCCCCTCTGATACAAACCACTGCAGAACATCTGGAAGCAACCTTGCACAAACTTTGGATAATGTGTACGATCATTACTAATATAAAAGTGGTACTCCCTCAATACCTTCCTTTGGTCATCTATACTATCAGATGCATGAATGAATGCTATGTGCACAAATATAGAAACCTGTGTGGAGTCGTAATATTGTGACTACACCTCATGTTGTGGTTGTAGAGTGTAGTTCTTCACAAAGTAAACCACTGATACTATGTTGCCAACTAGAAAGGTGTCCTTGCATAGCTTGAATTATGTGTCCAACCCTTAGGCTCTATGGGTATGCATTGCATACTCAGATAGTATATTGTCATGAAACATAGAAATAAATTGGTACACTGGAATCTTCTCAATAACCAAATCACACCTTTTTGCTTGAGACCCATTTTTTTTTAGCATATGCCACTATTTTATACTTCCTGAACTCTACTATTTTTTGTCCCATCTCATCTGTGCTTTCCATATTTTGACATACTGGCATACGTTGGAAGCCACTGCAATGCTTCCATGAACCATCCAAGCATGTTGTCCTGTAGAATATCTGGCCATCCTCTATTTCACATAATTTTTTTGATAAGAACTCTCTTGAAGATTTTGGTGGGGCTTTTATGCCACAATCCTATAAAACATCATTAGTATGCAAATCTAAACATATAGAACAATAAACATCATAATGGTTAGAGAATTATATATGTAGTCTAAAATAACAATTAGTGTGTGTGTGATTTATCTTGACATAAAAAGGTTTAAGCATTTCAAAAAATCCTTGAAAAATACTAATTTGAGGATAATCATTTTCAAATTTACAAAAAAAATGGGTTTGAGTCATATCCAAAAAATGCTTTGGATGTGGCTCACGATCCCACCTACCTATTCTTCTTACCACATCCCTTTGATTCAGAGATGGCCTTGTGTTATTCTACCAATAATCTTCAATTAGTGTTCTCAAGGCTTCAACAACTTCTTTATCTTTTCTTGATAGTCTCCCCAAGAATGCCCATAATTCATTTGAATCAATGCCCTCAATTCTTTGTCTCCTTTGAATGGCTCTTGATAAAAATTTTCTACTAATTCCTGTTTGTTCACTCGTCTTTCTAATTAGACGAGCTCCCTTTGTTTGACAGCTTACCAAATTTAATGTAATGACACGTTGGGTGAAATAACTATCCTTTGAGTGTGAGTTCTTACCCACACTCTCATAAGCATCCATTAGATTCTTCACAATAGTGTCTTCACTCGATGCATTCGATGTTCTGAACCCAAGAGTCTTCATGACATTCCTATACTTTACACCCCAAATCATTTCAACAAATAGTTGACATCTTGTAGTCTCATTTAGCCTTTCAAAGAATACTTTCTAAATCTTATCAGCATATCTTCTACAAGTGCGTGTTGAAATCTTACCTTACATGTGTTGCAAGATTTCATCATCAATATTAATCAAATACTTTGGATTTCTATGGAAAATTTTAGGTGTTCTCCTAGGTAAATACATCTCAACATTAGGAATTTCATCAATATTTAATTGAGGTGGGCTAGATTGCGTACCTTCGATTGAGGGTGGAGAAGAAGACACACCTTGAGGTTCATGTGGGGATGATGGAATACCTTCTTCATCAAATCCGAGTGATGATGTACTCTCAACTTGAGATGTTTTGGATGGTGTCTAACAATATTCACTTGCGGTAGATGGTGTCCCTCTATATTCACTTGCAGTAGATGGTGTCCATCCATATTCACTTGCGGTAGATGGTGTTCCTCCATATTCGCTTGTGCTTAATGGCATCCCTTCATATTCACTTGTCATAGAGGGTGTGTCTCCAACTACGGTATCTGAATCTGTCTTACCATGATGCTTTCATATTCATGCCTTTTGTGCTACCAATCCCTTTTCTCTTTTTGATAGTTGAGGTTCCTCTTCAATTGGCTTGTTTTCCTCAATCATTTCTAATTTCTTCTTTTCATGATATGTCACCACCCGACCTCTCTCCTTTTCTTTGAAGGTTTCATTCTCTTCATCTATTAGTTTCCTCTTTGTCTTTTTCTTTGACATGGCAGATAATTTTATCTGTAGCATGGTAATGAGATGAATATTAGTTCCTAAAAATATTATCCATTCAATTTAATAAAAATATATGTCATTCAAGGTTGAACATAAAGAATACTTGCAATCATCTTGTATAAGAGTTAACCTAGCATAGACAAAGGTGACATGATTTTTTTCAATCTAGAATGCATTAAAGAAATGTGGTAACGTGGCATACCATGATTGCAATATAGGCTCAAAATGGAAGCATGGACAAGCATACAAAATTTCAACTTATGTCATATATATGTATACAAATTGTGGAAATGTACATGGTGTGGGAGCACCATTGAATGAAAATTGTCAATTCAAGAAGTTGTTATCTAGGATTTAGGAAAACATCAATGAAAAGACTGATTTAGAATATTTGAAGAAATATCATCAATAAATAGGTGAGGTAATGTTGTTTGTGTGCAGGGGAGGTCTAAAAGGGTGTTGGGCATGAAGCGCTAGAGTGAATTTTTGAGTTTTCCATGAGATTTCAAGTGGTTTTGATATGCTAAAGTGTGTTTTGCATTGGGGAAGTGTGGTTTGTTGTTGAATTGAGTTTTTCTAGACCATTTTAGACCTGTTTGAAGTATTCATAAGATTGTGTAAGGATTGGATGAGTGTTTTTTAATAAACCACTAGTTTCTTTGGTAAAAAGGAGAGTTTTTGGTACATGTGAAGGTGGGTAAAAGAAAGGTTCTTGTAATTTTTGAGTCTAAGATAATGATCTATGTTAAATAAGGTATATGATACCACTCTTAATATTTATTTAGTTCTTTTGAGTCATTCTAGGTGTTTAGGGGGGAGATTTGGCTTGACATTTGCAAAAAATTGCATTTTTGCCAAAGTTGTCAAGAGATAAGTTAGTTAAGAAGTTACAAAAATAGTTAGATACATTGGGGGAGTTGCATTTGAATGAAAAAAAGATAAATATCATGCAAATTATTGTATGGATTCTTCTCTTCAAGATTTGAATAAAATAAAATAAAGGAATTCTCTGATTTTTGTGATTTTCTTGTGTTTTCTTGTGTTCTTTTTCTATGTATGGACCCGTACAGGTGTGTGATGCCTTGAAGGTTTGGAAGATAATTGATGAATGAATTTATCTTCAATTAAATAATTTTTTGTGTCTTAATACCATTTTAGAAGAGATATTCAGTCGTTTCTCCAAGTCTACCCCGTTTTGACAGTGTAAGGGTTTGATGCTATATTGTAATGATTTTCACCAATCTACACACTGTGATGGATCTATAACTCATTGGATTGGCATGTAACATAATAATTTATATTTCAAATGTGTTTTGGAGTCTGGAAGAGCATGGGTTTGGTCGGTGGAGTGATGCACTAGGCTGGATAAAGCACATTTCTATGTGAAAGTAAATAACCATGATGGTGATTCTGAAAAATAATGAGTGTAATAGCATTGTGAGTGTTTGATAAGTTTTTTCAGAGGTATTTGAAGGTTTTTGGACCCTTGGGAGGAATGGGAGAGGCTTGGAGTTATGAAATCCTTGAAAACACTTGTTTTTGCTTATGTTTTGGATGGTTTCTTGGGATAGTAGCGTAATGAACTTATGTGGGAAAATTAATCATGAAATTGGTGGTTTGGTATCAATAAAATTGACTTTTCTTGGTGTTTGAGTGGAAACCTCACCTTTAAAAGGTACTTCCTTTGCAAATTTGGGGTAATTGGGAAGCCTTTTGCTAAGTAGGCTTATTGGAAGTCAAACATAGTCTAAATAAGTCACCCCTGGTTCTGATGTATGTTGTGTGCTTGGAACTGGGTTGATGCAAAGTGGTGGGAACCCAAGATAAAAATTGACACATTTTCTCTCAAATATGCCAACCAAGACATCAACCTTCAATTGACTCAACATGACAAGGTTACCTATCAACCATAACTCTTCATTATGACTCCAAATTAAAATTTGATGCAGGGAAAGAGTTTCAACACCTTAAAGATTCCAACATCTTGATATTCAAACACCTAAAAAAAGAAGATCAAACAAACTCTTCTAAAATCCACTTTTGACCCAAAATTTCCTTGTAGGCTTCACAAACTAGTTTTAAGGATTTTTCTCACAAACCTCCCAAAACACCTGTCAAACAAATGATTGATCTAGATATCCATTTCAGTTGTATGAGACATATAAAAAATCCACATATTACTCTTTTAATTAACTTTCCTCAAAATGACAAATTTCACTTTTTTAGGGCCCAAATTAGCCAATTTTGCAAAGGGACCCCCTCAAGAACCCAGTTTCTAGGAATTTATGAATTCCAAGCACAAAGTTCAATGAAAACCTCTTAAAAGGGATATAAATGAAATTAGGAACATTCCTTTATGGAAGAATACCAATTTCACGCCATTACTAAGCATGTATATCCCGTATAGGATCTGCAAACACACAAAAAGTAGTGAGATCTTTAGAAAAATAGTGTAAATGCAAGTTTCTTTCTTATTCAAACTCCACCAACCTCTTGAACAAGGCCATACCAGGTTTTTAAATATAATTTTAGGCCCTTCTCCAACTGATCCACATCCATAACCAACCTATAACCACATGTTAACTACCAAGACCTTCATTTGTCTTAAAAATGGCTAACATTGACAACTTTTGCTAAATAAGCAATATTATGAAACTTTGTTGTCCAAGACACCTAAGACCACTCAAACACCTTTATTTAATCTCTAATAAAACTTCTAGACTCTTTTCTTTCACTTCCATTTACAATTTGAATAATTTTCCTTCAAAGATTATATGGCAAAATCGACAATTTTCTAAAGCAAGAGTGCATACTTGCACATTTAATCACCAAACTCACAAAATCCCTAAATACATGAAAGATTGGTCTATTTAGACATTATTTTCAATAAAATCTATGAAAAATCATCTAAAAAATCTTGAACTCACCCAAAGACCTTAAGACAAACTATCACCAAAGTAGATTTCGAAACATGGTTGTAGGTGCCCCCTGCACCACAGGTTTGGAATACTGCTAGAGGAAGCATGATCAAAGGATGAATTTTTTTGAGATCTTTGTAATGTGTATTTGGTTTATTTCAATCAATAACATTCTGATTATAGTGTCTTGGATGTTTGGATAAAGGTTGGTAGTTACCTTCCATGATTTGTTGTTATTTTTCCATGTAAGTTGTAGCATTGAGTTCTTGAATTAGTGAATCATGAATGAATTGAATGGTTCTTAGTTTATAATTAGGTTTATTGTATGTTACAATCAATTTTATGATTGTTAATTTGTTTTTGAGTTTGAAAAAGAGTTGAAGCCAAGTTCTAATGTTTTGTGGAAATATGAAATCAAGTGAAAATGAAGGATTTTGATGAAAAAGATGACTGGGTTTGTTGGTTGATCTTCTTCAATTTAAGTTAGGGTTAGAAGTACCCTTGGTGATTTGTGGATCTTGGTAGATGCTCTGCATTAGGTTTAAAATGGTAATTGGAAAGTGTTTATAATTATGTAATTTAAAATGTGCATTGACAACCTAAGGTTATAATGACAAACAAAAAATGATCAACATGGAATATGAAAAATAAAAAAAATGAAAGCAAGACTTAATAGAATGAAAGAAAATGTGTAAAGACTTCACATACCTAAAAATACATACTTTCAAATGGAGGAGTTCAACCCAATTATGTAGCCTTAGCTTCTTCTTTCTTCAAACTCTACAACAATTTGACTTTTTCAAAAGCTTGTTCCCCTCCAAACTTCAATTGTATATCATTCTTTAATGGAATTCAAACTTGAATTGATATTATATATGTCTTTCAAGGTGGAAACTCTTCTATTTCATGCAAAGGTGGTGAAATGTGAAAAACATGCTTGCACACTTCACAACATCATGAAAAAGATACATTTTGTCTGAGCACGCATAGAACCAGGAGAATATGCAGAATGTGGGCCTTGACATCACAGGTATATTGAGTTTTTATACCATTTTTAGTGGAAGACAAAATGCGCTTGTGTTATAATGCGAGCACGTTATTTCTTGATAAAACGGTAACATCTCTACTTCTTCAAAACGCACACACATTATATGAAATATGGTTTTTTGAGTAGATTTATTTTCTCCCTCTTTTTCTATACCCTCTATCCTAATTCTATATCTCTCCCCTGTACCCTTATAGTAGAGGAGATAGAGGTGAGTGTGTGTGTGTGAGAGAGAGAGATAGGTAGAGGGAGAGTGGGAGAGAGAGAGATAGAGGGAGAGTGGGAGAGAAAGAGAGAGTGGGAGAAAGAGAGAGTGGGAGAGAAAGAGGGAGAGAGAAGGAGAGAGGGAGGGAGAAGGAGAGGGGGAGAAAGAGATAGTGGGAGATATGGGGATAGAGATGGAGAGAGTGGGAGAAAGAGAGGTGGAGAGAAAGAGGGAGAGAGAGAGGGAGGAGAGGGAGGGGAGAAAGAGATAGTGGAAGAGAGATGGAGATAGGTAAAGGGGATAGTGGGAGAAAGAGAGTGGGAGAGAATGAGGGAGAGATAGGGAGAGGGGAGGGAGGAGGGAGAGAAAGAGAGATAGTGAGAATGTAGATAGAGAGGGAGGGAGGGATAGGGGGGAGAGTGGGAGAAATATGAGAGGAGAGAGAGAGAGGGAGAGGGAGAGGGGGAGAAAGAGATATTGGAAGAGATGGAGATAGAGAGAGGGATAGAGGGGGAGAGTGGGAGAAAGAGAGAGTGCGAGAGAGTGGGAGAGTGGGAGAGGGGGGGGTGGCAGAAAGATAGAGTGGGAGGGAGAGAGGGGGAGAGTGGGACATAGTGGAAGAGTGGGAGAAGGGGAGAGTGGGAGGGAGAGAGGGGGAGAGTGGGAGAGAAAGAGGGAGAGCAATGGAGAGAGGGAGGGAGAGGGATAGGGGGAGAAAATGATAGTGGGAGAGATGGAGATAAAGAGGGAGGGAGATACAGAATGGGAGAGAGATAAAGGGTAGAGGGTAAAGAGTTAAGGCTTTAAGGGGTAAGGGTTTAAATGGTTAAGGGTTTAAGGATTAAGGGTTTAAAGGGTTAAGGGTTAAGGATAGAGGGGAGAGAGATAAGAGTGAGAGAGAGTGGGAGAGAGGGAGAGAGAAAGGGAGAGGAAGAAAGATAGAGAGAGAGGGAGAGAGGGAGGGATAGGGAGAGTGGGAGAAAGAGAGAATGGGAATTATTGAAAAATGAGAGACAATTATGAGAGGGAGAGGGGATAGGAGGGAGTGATTAAACCCTAATTCCTCAACCCTTATACCCTCATAATCCATCAACCCTTATACCCTCATAATCCATCAACCCTCAACCCTTAAACCTTAAACCCTAATCCCTCAACCCTCAACACTTAAACCTTAAACCCTAATCCCTCAACCCTCAACACTTAAACCTTAAACCCTAATCCCTCAACCCCTATACCCTCTTAATCCCTCAAATCTCAACCCTGAACCCTTAAACCCTAATCCCTCAACACCTACACCATCTTAATCCCTCAACCCTCAACCCTTAAACCCTAATCCCTCAACCCCTATACCCACTTAATCCCTCAACCCCCAACCATTAAACCCTCTTAATCACTCAACACTCAACCCTTGGCACTTAAACCCTAATCCCTCAACACCTATACCCTTTAAATCCCTCAACCCTCAATGCTCAACCCTTTAACCCTCTTAATCCCTCAACCCTCAACCCTTAATATTTAAACCCTAATCCCTCAACACCTTTACTCTCTTAATCCCTCAACCCTCAACCCTCAACCCTCAACCCTTAAATCATAATCCCTAAACCCCTATACCCTTTTAATCTCTCAACCCTCAAACCTTAAACCTTAAACCCTAATCCCTCAACCCCTATACCCTCTTAATCCCTCAACCCTCAACCCTCAACACTTGAACCCAAATTCCTCAACCCCTATACACTCTTAATCCATCAACCCTCAACCCTTAAACCTTAAACCCTAATCCCTCAACCCCTATACCCTCTTAATCCCTCAACCCTCAACACTTAAGCCTTAAACCCAAATCCCTCAACCCTCAACACTCAATCCTTAAACCCTAATTCCTCAACGCCTATACCCTCTTAATCCCTCAACCCTCAACCCTCAACCCTTAAACCCTAATCCCTCAACAACTACACCCTCTTAATCCCTCAACCCTCAAGCATTAAACCCTAATCCCTCAACCCCTATACCCTCATAATCCCTCAACCCTAAACCCTTAAACCCTGACCCCTCAACCCCTATAGCCTCTTAATTACTCAACACTCAACCCTCGACCCTTAAAACCTAATCCGTCAACACCTATACCCTCTTGATCCCTCAACCATCAATGCTCAACCCTTAAACACTAATCCCTCAACCCCTAAACCCTCTTAATCCCTCAACCCTCAACCCTTAAACCTTAAACCCTAATCCCTCAATCCATATACTCTCTTAATCCCTCAACCCTCAACCCTCAACCCTTAAACCCTAATCCCTAAACCCCTATACCCTCTTAATCTCTCAACCCTCAAACCTTAAACCTTAAACCCTAATCCCTCAACCCCTATACCCTCTTAATCCCTCATCCCTCAATCCTCAACACTTAAACCCTAATCCATCAACCCCTATACACTCTTAATACCTCAACCCTCAATCCTTAAACCCTAATCCCTCAAACCCTATACACTCTTAATTCCTTAACCCTCAAACCTTAACCATTAAACCCTAATCCATAAACCTCTATACCCTGTTAATTCCTCAACCCTCAACCCTCAACCCTCAACCCTCAACCATCAACCCTTAAACCCTAATCCCTCAACCTCTATACCCTCTTAATCCCTAAACCCTCAACCCTCAACCCTCAACCCTCAACCCTCAACCCTCAACCCTTAAAACCTAATCCCTCAACCCTTATACCCTCTTAATCCCTCAACCATCAACCCTCAACCGTTAAACCCTAATCCCTCAACACCTATACCCTCTTAATCCCTCAAACCTCAACATTTAAACCCTAATCACTCAACCCTATACCATCTTAATCCCCCAAACCTCAACTCTGAACCCTTAAACCCTAATCCCTCAACCCCTATACCCTCTTAATCCCTCAACCCTCAACCTTCAACCCTTAAAGCCTAATCCCTCAACCCCTATACCCTCTGAATCTCTCAACCCTTAATGCTCAACCATTAAAACCTAATCCCTCAAACCCTATACCCTATTAATCTTGCAACCCTGAACCATCAACCCTCAACCCTCAACCCTCAATCCTTGAACCCTAATCCCTCAACCCTTAAACCTTAAACCCTAATCCCTAAACCCCTATACCCTCTTAATCCCTCAACCCTCAACCTTTGAACCCTAATCCCTCAACCCTCAACCTTTAAACCCTAATCCCTCAACCCTTATACCCTCTTAACCCTCAAACCTCAACCATCAAACCCTAATCTTTCAACTTGTATTACCATTTAATCCCTCAACCCTCAACCCCTATAGCCTCTTAATCCCTCAACCTTCAACCCTTAAACCCAAATCCCTCAATCCCTATACACTCTTAATCTCTCAACCCTCAACCCAAAAACCCTAATCCCTCAACCCCTATACCCTCTTAATCCCTCAACCCTCAACCCTTAAACCCTAATCCCTCAACCCCTATACCATATTAATCCTTCAACCCTTAACCCTCACCCCTTAAACCCTAATCCCTCAACCATTGTAGCTTCTTAATCCCTCAACCCTCAAACCTCAACCATTAAATACTAATCTTTCAACCCCTATACCCTCTTAATCCATCGACCCTCATCCCTTAAAACCTAATACCTCAACCCATACACCCTCTTAATCCCTCAACCCTCAACCCTCAACACTTAAACCATAATCTGTCATCCCCTATAGCCTCTTAATCCCTCAACCCTCAACCCTTAAACTGTAATCCCTATACCCCTATACCCTCTTAATCCCTTAACCCTCAACTCTCAACCCTTAAAGCCTAATCCCTCAACCCCTATACCCTCTTAATCCATCAAACCTCAACCCTTAAACCCTAATCTCTAATCCTCTATACCCTCTTAATCCCTCAACCCTCAACCCTTAAACCCTAATTGCATAGTCCTATACCCTCTTAATCCATCAACCCTCAACCCTTGATCCCTAATCCCTAATCCCCTATAGATGCTTAATCCCTCAACCCTCAACCCTTAAACCCTAATCCCTCAACCCCTATACCCTCTTAATCCCTCAACCCTCAACCCTCAACCCTTAAACCCTAATCCCTCAACCCCTCAACCCTCTTAATCCCTCAACCCTTAAACCCTAATCCGTCAACCCCTAAACCCTCTTAATCCATCAACCCTCAACCCTTAAACCTTAAACCCTAATACGTCAACCCCTATACCCTCTTAATCCCTCAATCCTCAACCCTCAAACCTTAAACCCTCTTCCATCAACCCCTATACCCTCTTAATCTCTCAATCCTCAACCATTAAACCTTAGATCATAATCCTTCAACCCCTATACCCTCTTAATCCCTCAACCCCTATACCCTCATAATCCCTCAACCCTTAACCCTCAACACTTAAACCCTAATCCCTCAACCCATATACCCTTTTAATCCCTTGACTCTCAACCCTCAACCCTTAAACCCTAATCATTGAACCCTTGTACCCTTTTAATCCCTCAAACCTGAAACCTCAACCCTTAAACCATAATCGCGCACCCTTATACCCTCTTAATCCCTCAACCCTCAACCCTCAACACTTAAACCCTAGTCCCTAATCCCTAATCCCCTATACCCTCTTAATCGCTCAACCCTTATACCCTCTTAATCTATCAACCCTCAACCCTTAAACCCTAATCCCTCAACCCCTATACCCTCTTAATCCCTCGACCCTCGACCCTAAACCCTTAAACCCTAATTGTTGAACCCCTACACCCTCTAAATCCCTCAACCCTTAATCGTTAAACCTTAAAGCCTAATCCCTCAACCCCTATACCCTCTTGATTCCTCAACCCTCAAACCTCAACCTTTCAACCCTAATCCCTCAACCCCTATACCCTCTTAATCCCTCAACATTCAACCCTTAAACCCTAATCCGTCAACCCATAGAGGGTAGAGGGTTAAGAGTTAATGGTTTTTAAAGGGTTAAGGGTTTAAAGGGTTAAGGGTTTAAAGGGTTAAGGGTTAAGGATAGAGGGGAGAGAGATAAGAGTGAGATAGATTGGGAGAGAGGGAGAGAGAGAGGCAGAGGAAGAAAGAGGGAGAGAGAGGGAGAGATGGAGGGACAGGGAGAGTGGGAGAAACAGACAGTGGAAGTGATTGAACAACAAGAGAGAGGTAACTAAGAGAGGGAGAGGGGATATGAGGGAGTGATTAAACCCTAATCCCTCAACCCTTAAACCATTATCTCTCAACCCTTATAGCATCTTATTCCCTCAACCCCTATACCCTCTTAAGCCCTAATCCCACAACCCCTATACCCTCTTAAGCCCTTGACCTTCAACCCTCAACCCTTAAACCCTAATCCCTAAACCCCTATACCCTCTTAATCTCTCAACCCTCAACCCTTATACCTTAAATCCTAATCTGTCAACCCCTATACCCTCTTAATCCCTCAACCCCCAGCCCTCAACCTTTAAACCCTAATACCTCAACCCCTATACCCTCTTAATCCCTCAACCGATAGAGGGTAGAGGGTTAAGAGTTAAGGGTTTTTAAAGGGTGAAGTGTTTAAATGGTTAAGGGTTTAAAGGGTTAAGGGTTAAGGATAATGGGGAAAGAGGGAGAGAGAGAGGGAGAGAAAGAAAGAGGGAGAGAGAGGGAGAGAGGGACGGAGAGGGAGAGCGGGAGAAAGAGAGAGTGGGAGTGATTGAACAACGAGAGAGAGAACTGAGATAGGGAGAGGGGATAAGAGGGAGTGATTAAAACTTAATCCCTCAACCCCTATACCCTCTTAATCTCTCAACGCTCAACCCTAATCCCTCAACCCTCAACATTTAAACCTTAAACCCTAATCCTTCAACCCCTATACCCTCTTAATCCCTCAATCCTCAACCTCAACTCATATGATGGGCCAAAAAGTGGTGATATGTAAGTCATATGCTGGCCCGTGTGGCTGACAACTTTTTTTTTACCCAAAATTGATGAAACAAAAAGGGTTTTTAAAGGATATTCTTAGCTTTCCACAAATATAAATTATGATTTACTTTGAATTTAATAAATTATTATTATTCATTTTCTATTTGAATTATGACTAAAGTCTTGATTGATAGGCTGATTGAAAAAATCTACGGCTTTCAAAGGGTATCACATTTTCTAAATCTGAAATATGTGTCACATTATATTTTTCACATACTATAGGATTAAAAACAAAAGAATTGAATTTCATGAAGTTTTGACCAAGTTAAGGTGGTTAGACGTACGAGTTTTTATATATTTTAAATTTTTTAATAAAAAACTCATAATTAATTATTTACTTGGAAAAAAATTACAAAAAAATATGCATCACATCGGGACATGAGTCTTCTACTTATATCTAAAATCTTATAATTTTTTTTTATCGTTTTATTGTGGTTAGGGTGGTCAGACAGACACATACTTCTTATTTTTTCCCTAAAATTTAAGTACCATTGCATTGAAATTTCAAATTTTCACCAAATAGATTTTTTTTAAATAAAAATAAACCTAGTAATTTAGAAACTAAATTCAATTTGTAACAGATTCTATTGTTACATATTTTTGAAATAATATAGTTAACTTACTCAATTTTTTACATCAAGTTGCCTCACTTTGATTTTTCTAAATTTTATTACCACTTAAGGGCCTGTTTTTTCCATGATGATCCTGCGCATGCCCAAACCCTTAAACCCTAATCCCTCAACCCCTATACCCTCTTAATCCCTCAACCCTCAACCCTTAAACCCCAATCTCTCAACCCTCAACCCTTAAACCCTAATCCCTCAACCCCTATAGCCTCTTAATCACTCAACCCTCAACCCTCAACCCTTAAACCCTAATACCTCAACCCCTATACCCTCTTAATCCCTTAACCCTCAATGCTCAACCCTTAAACCCTAATCCCTCAACCCCTAAAACCTCTTAATACCTCAACCCTCAACACTTAAAATTTAAACCCTAATATGTCAACCCCTATACCCTCTTAATCCCTCAACCCTCTACCCTCAACCCTTAAAAGCTAATCCATCAACCCCTGTACCCTCTTAATCTCTCAATCCTCAACCATTAAACCTTAAACCATAATCCCTCAACCCTTATACCCTCTGAATCCCTCAACCCTTAACGCTCAACCCTTAAAACCTAATCCCTCAACCCTAATCCCTTAACCCCTATACCCTCTTAATCCCTCAACCCTCAAACCTTAAACCCTAATCCCTTAACCCCTATACCCTCTTAATTCCTCAACCCTCAACCCTTAAACCCTAATCCATCAACTCCTATATGCTCTTAATTCCTCAAGCCTCAAGCCTCAACCCTTAAACACTAATCCCTCAAACTCTATACCCTCTTAATCCCTCAACCCCTATGCGATCTTAATCCCTCAACCCTTAAACCCTAATCCCTCAACCCCTATACCCTCTTAATCTTTCAACCCATATAGCCACTTAATCCCTCAACCCTTAAACCCTAATCCCTCAACACATATACCCTCTTAATCCCTTGTAGATATTGAAAATATACAATTCGAGCCGACACACTTGATTGTGATTACTAACATTATTTCTTCCTAAATTATCCTCTCATCTTATCATTACCTGTTGTCTCTTAATCAAATAAATCATTATTTATTTAATTAGTTCTTTCTCCTCTGTTGATTAAATTAATCAATTTAATTTAATTAACCCTAAATCCCTCTTTAATTAAATAACTTGTCTTATTTGATTAAATCTCTAAAGTTTTCTCATTAAATTGAATAAATTAAATCTTATTTAATTTAATCTAACATCATCCCCCTTTAGTTAAATAAATAACAATCTTTATTTAATTAAAGTCTAAATCATTTTCCTCTTAATCTTGATTTAAATAAATCCTAAAATCTAAGTCAAAATTGTCAAATCACCTAATCTCTCATTAAATTGATCAAATCCTGATTAATTTAATCTCAATCACTAAAATCCTCTAGAGAATGCAACTTGCACAATAAATCAATTACTTTAATTTATTAAATTTCCTATTTTCTCTCAACATGGAATAAAGGAGGAATATTCCATCAAATTTGAATTCAAATCCAAGTAGATTTGTCTTTCCAACAAAGCATTCACTCCTCTTACATGTCCTTGTACATTGAGCCAAGTGGCATTTATTTCATTCCTTTTTCCCTCTCACATGTCATTTCCCCAATTTCAAATTCCACCTAATTGCATTTATCATGCACATTGACCAAAATCTGTACAACCTTCAACCATTCACATCTTGACAAGTGGCACTTGGCCATTGGATGTTGAATGATCCCACATTGCTCAATTCCACTCTCTTTTACAATTTGGAAATCTATAAATGAGAGACTGTTCCTCTCATTATATCATCCATAATTTGAGTAAACTTACTATACTCAACTTTATCCTCGTCGACAATTTGAGCAAAGTTACTCTCTTCACATTGAGAGATAATTTTTCCTATTTCATAGAAATTGTTCATCATTTTCATAATTTCATGGCAAGGTTATGCAAAAATCTTCATCAAGGTGGATCACTCATCAAATCATCAACATTGCAACAAAGGAGTTGGGAAAGGGCCAATTTCGACACACCAATTGGCACCAATTCCCCCATGGGATCAAGAGTTTGCATGCTTAATTAGGATTGCTTTAGCTTTTCATGTTTTGTTCTTATTTTTTTCTAGTTTGAGCATTACAAATGGATTTCATGGGGAATCCTTGTTTTATCCTGCATATGAGCTTAATAATGTGTTTACTTCTTGTATTTGTGCAGGTATAGGATTGGGGTTCACATTTTGGCGCTAGAAGGAGGGCTGAGTTGGAGAAATTCATCACATTTTTCCAAAATTTCATGTTTTTTATTTGACATTTTTTGTGCCTACAGGAAATTGCATCTCACAGTCCGATGGTGCCATATTGCACCGCTGTCAGACAGGTGGCACTATATTGGACCTTGCAAAACTCCAAACTCCACCGCATTTGTCTTCCTGCCCAGAAATTTGAAAATTTCAAACCACGCTGTCGGTCTCCAAACTCGAAACTGTGCCGCAGGGTAAAAATAGTGCTACATTTGCGCTCTCTTTCCTACTACAGAGCACCGCTGACCTTTCCAAACTGTGCCGCACTCGTGGATTACGCCGCTGAAGTTGGGTAAAAAAGAAGATTTCTAATTTTTTTTAACATTTTTGTGATGCAGGAACTTCCCGAGGTCATAAATGTTGACTCAAATGTGAGTTTTCAATGAAATTTCACAGGCGGTTTCATTTCTGGGGCTTGAAACTTTCATCTTGGCCCTCAAAATGCCAATTTAGTATTTTTTTCTAGTTTTTAAAAGTCATTTTTGTTAATAAATCAAAGTTAATGTTTCAAATTTAGGATATTAGTTGGAAGTTCATCCTATCTTAGTGTTAGAAAGTTTTTGGGAAAAAACAAGACTCTCAAAGTTATGCATGCAAAATTACCAAAAATGGAAAAATGTAACAATTGTTTAAATCTGCCAAAAAAGGAAATTTCTTGATCAAAAGTGAAGGAAGGAAAACGAAGGCCAAGGGTTCTTTATGATGTTGTCATCTCATTTTATTAAGTGTTTTTAAAAACTTTTGGGAGAACTTATAATCCCTTTCTAAGGATTTGATTACTTTCATGCTCTTATGACACACTAAATTTCTTTTGGACTCTAAAAAGAACACTACAAAAGCTTTGAAATTTTGCAACAAAAGGCTAAAAAAAACTTTAGAATAACTTACTAGATTTTTTTTATGGTTTAAAAATTGAACAAGGCAATTCACACATTTGATTTGGGTAAGTGCACAAAGATGGTTCCCAAAAAGGGGACTTAAGTGGACAACTTTTATCTGAAATCAGGAAATACTGACCTTGGACATGAAATTGAGGATACTTACACTCAAAATTTTGAGATGGAACAAAAAGAAGGATTCAAGTGCTCCGAGTCTACTTTCTAAACTACTAATCTATTTTGAAAATGGTTGAGATTAAGGGGTTCAAATGAGGGACGTACACAAATTGGTGTTGTTTTTGTCACAAAAACATAACATAGCAACTCTTGTACGACCCTTGTACGGTGAATTTATTTTTAGTATTTTAAAGATTGAAATGGTCAGAAGTTAGATAATAGTATGTAGTTGATGCACAATTTTTCTGATAATGTTTTAATGAATATTTGATTTTTTGCTAATTTTTGAAGTGGACATTTCCTGAAAAACAAAATTTTGGCCATGCTACCCCTACAAATTTTGGAGACTAATTGATTATATTTTTATTTAAAAAAAATAAAATTGTAGAATGGAGTCTAGTTTCTAAAATTGTAGTTTATTTGAAAAATCGATGAACGGTTAATTTATAATTTGAAAAAAATACCATACACTACTTTTTGGAAAAAAAAAAGACATACAAATAAAATAAAATATGGATGAAAGGCTTAACATTTTCAGAAAGTGAAAAAAATTACATCGTTGGATAGCTAAGAGAGAACCCAACATTACCCATGTGTTTGATTTTTTCGATATTGAACCATGTGCAATATTGACGGTGAGCACGAACTCGATTATGAGAAATATAGTAGATTTTTTTATAACACGTCTATGGTCGTTGGGAATGACCTCCAAGCCTAGTTTCTAAAATTGTAGTTTATTTGAAAAATCGATGAACGGTTAATTTATAATTTGAAAAAAATACCATACACTGCTTTTTGGAAAAAAAAAGACATACAAATAAAATAAAATATGGATGAAAGGCTTAACATTTTCATAAAGTGAAAAAAATTACATCGTTGGATAGCTAAGAGAGAACCCAACATTACCCATGTGTTTGATTTATTCAATATTGAACCAGGTGCAAAATTGATGGTGACAATGAACTCGATTATGAGAAATATAGTATATTTTTTTAAAACACGTCTCTAGTCGTTGGGAATGCCCTCCAAGCCTAAGGCTCGTGAATTCCCAAATCAAGATATAACACAAGCGCGTTATAACACGCCCACATTATATCTCACTTTTTATATGGTTTTTGCTTCTGTGGCAAACAGGTCAACTAAGACATAACACGAGTGCATTATAACGCGCTTGCGTTATGTCTTCCTTTATGTTAAATGCCAATAAATTAAATGTACATGTATGCTTGTATGTCATGGATGTATGTATCAATGCATATATATTGTATGTATGCCTCTATGTATGTTAGATTGTATCTACACATGTATGTATGTATGCTTGTATGGATGTAAGATTATATGTACATATTTATTATGCTTGTATGTATCCATTTATGTATTTCTTTAGATGGAGGGAGAATTTAGAGAGAGAGTTTGGAGAGATGGAGAAGGGGTGGAAGTGAGAGTTTAAGAGAGAGGGAGTGGGAGAGAAGGGGTTGGAGTGAGAGGGACTTAGCTAGGTAGGGTGGGAGAGAGAGAGAGAGGGAGGGTGGGAGAGAGAGAGAGACGTAGAGAAAGAGAGATTTATGTAGGTAGGGTTCCAAAGGGAGAGACTTGAGAGTGTGAGGGGGGTAAGAGGGAGAGACTTGAGAGATAGGTAGTGAGAGGGAGTGTGAGAGAGATGGAGTGAGAGAGAGAGAGGGAGTGGGAGAGAGAGGGAGAGGGTGTGGGAGGGAGTGAACTGATAGAGGTAGAGAAAGAGGAGGTGGAGTGAGAGGGACTTATCTAGGTAGGGTTGGAGGGATAGATAGAGAGAGGGGAGAGAGACAAAGAGAGAGTTACCTAGGTAGGTTGCTAGAGGGAGAGACATGAGAGAGAGA
>CM021108.1:213760165-213870347 GCA_007115665.2 Sequoiadendron giganteum
TAGGGTTGAAGGGTTGAGGTTGAGGAGTTGAGATTAGAGGTATAGGGGTTGAGGATTGATTTAAGGTTAGGGGTTGTTGAAAGGTTGAGGAATTTGAAATATTAAGAGAGGTATAGGGGTTGAGGGATTAGGGTTTAAGGATTGATGGTATAGGGTTCAAGGATTAAGATGGTATAGGGGTTGAGGGATTAGGGTTGAGGGATTAAGAGGGTATAGGGGTAGAGGGATTAGGGTTGAAGGGTTAAGGGTTGAGCATTGAGGGTTGAGGGATTAATAGTGTATAACGGTAGAGGGATTAGGGTTGAAGGGTTGAGGGTTGAGGGATTAAGAGGGTATAGGGGTTTAGGGATTAGGGTTTAAGGGTTGAGGGTTGAGGGTTGAGGGATCAATAGGGTATAGGGGTAGAAAGGATTACGGTTGAAGGGTTGAGGGTTGAGCATTGAGGGTTGAGGGATTGATAGGGTATAGGGGTAGAGGGATTAGGGTTGAAGGGTTGAGGGTTGAGCATTGAGGTATTAAGAGAGTATAGGGGTTCAAGGATTAGGGTTGAAGGGTTGAGGGTTGAGCATTGAGAGTTGAGGCATTAGTAGGGTATAGGAGTTGAGAAATTAGGGTTTAAGGCTTGAGGGTTGAGGGTTGAGGGTTGAGGGATCAATAGGGTATAGGGGTAGAAGGGATTACGGTTGAAGGGTTGAGGGTTGAGTGTTGAGGGTTGAGGGATTAATAGGGTATAGGGGTAGAGGGATTAGGGTTGAAGGTTGAGCATTGAGGTATTAAGAGAGTATAGGGGTTGAGGGATTAGGGTTGAAGGGTTGAGGGTTGAGCAATGAGGGTTGAGGGATTAATAGGGTATAGGGGTAGAGGGATTAGGGTTGAAGGGTTGAGGGTTCAGCATTGAGGGTTGAGGGATCAATAGGGTATAGGGGTAGAGGATTAGGGTTGAAGGTTTGAGGGTTGAGCATTGAGGGTTGAGGGATTAAGAGGGTATAGAATTACTAGGATTAGGGTTAAAAGTTGAGGGTTGAGGGTTGAGGGATTAAGAGGGTATAGGGGTTGAGGGTTGAGGGTTAAGGGATTAAGAGGGTATAGGGGTTGAGAGATTAGGGTTTAAGGGTTGAGGGTTGAGGGTTGAGGGATGAAGAGGGTATAGGGGTAGAGGGATTAGGGTTGAAAGGTTGAGGGTTGAGCGTTGAGGGATGAGGGATTAATAGGGTATAGGGGTAGATGGATTAGGGTTGAAGGGTTGATGGTTGAGCATTGAGCATTGAGGGATCAATAGGGTATAGGGGTAGAGGGATTAGGGTTGAAGAGTTGAAGGGTTGAGGTTTTAGCATTGAGGGTTGAGGGATTAAGAGGGTATAGGGGTCCAGGGATTAGGTATGAAGGGTTGAGGGATCAATAGGGTATAGTTGTAGAAGGGATTAGGGTTGAAGGGTTGAGCATTGAGGGTTGAGGGAGTAATAGGGTTGAGGGTTGAGGGTTGAGTGTTTAGGGATTACAAGGGTATAGGGGTTCTAGGTCTCAGGACCTTACCCGCTCAACTAGGCTTCCAATACAAAAACCCCCATTTTTCAATGCAAAGAGGGAGGGTTTATAAAAAATCCTATACCCGGGCCTTCCCAGACCATTCCAAAGAATCAAACATCTTCAAAATACCCTACACAAGGTTGAAAGTTCATTACATAGACCACTCCTTCAACAATTTTTCAAAATCACTCCTTGGTTCCTCAAATTCTCATGGAAAAGTGCTTGTTTCAGCCTAAGAACCCCATCCTATTGTCATTAGTTTCATTACAAGGCATGTTAAAAAATAAAAGACCCTACTATAATAATGTACATGCCATCCCACTGAGAAAGAAGTCATAACAGTAGGTGGGATGGTCATTTCATAATTAAATCCTACTCAAACCCTTGACTGGCTTGAAATGAGTAGTTTCAGAAAATTTTCAATTGCTCCCTTCAAACGTACTGTTAAGCCCTTAGAAATGATGCATTAGAGAGTTAAGACATGTGCCTACAATATTCTATTAGTTTTGTATCAAGGGGATCTTGTACATTTTCGTACAAGTGCAGGAATGTGAAGAAAAACCAGTGAATTTATGGAAAACAACATTTTTTTAATCATAAAAATGGATTTCAAAATGAACAATACTCCTCCCTTCAAGCCAATGGAGGTTGTTTAAATTTTTGGAAATGACAAACAACTTCCCCTAACACCTATAATTGACAAACAACCACCTTTGAAAGCATATAAAAACTTTGTCTATGCTTCCATAGTTTGTACACATTTGTCTATGCTAGGTTAACTTTTGTACACGATGATTGTAAGTATTATTTAAATGAATCCTTCAATGACATATATTTTTCAATTAACATGAATGGATACATTTTTAAGGAACTAATATCCATCTGATTACCATGCTATAGATAAATTTATCCACCATGCCAAAGAAAAAGACAAAGAGGAAACTAACAGACGAAGAGAATGAAACATTCAAATAAAATGAGAGAGTTCGGGTGGAGGCATATCATGAAAAGAAGAAATTGGAAACGATTGATGAAAACAAGCTGATTGTAGAGGAACCTCAATCGTAAAAAAGAGAATGGGAATTGGCAGCACAACAAGAATGAATGCGAAAGCATCGTCGTAAGAAAAATTCAGATACCGTAGTTGGAGGCACACCCTCAATGACAAGTGAATATGAAGGGACACCATTAAGCACAAGTGAATATGGAGGGACACCATCTAGCAAAATTGAATATGGATAGACACCATCTACTGCAAGTGAATATGGAGGGACACCATGTACCACAAGTGAATATTGTTGGACACCATCCAACACATCTCAAATTTAGAGTACATCATCACTCAAAATTGACGAAGAAGGTATGCCATCATCCACATGTGAACCTCAAGGTATGTATTCTTCTCCACCCTCGCTCGAAGGTATGCAATCTAGCCCACCTCAATTAAATATTGATGAAATTCCTAATGCTAAGATGTATGTACCTAGGAGAACACCACCTAGAATTTTGCGTAGAAATCCAAAGTATTTGATTAATATTGATGATGAGATTTTACAACACATGGAAGGTAAGATTTCAACACACACTTGTAGAAGATATGCTGATAAGATTTGGGAACGATTCTTTGAAAGGCTAAATGAGACTGAAAGATGTCAACTATTTGTTGAAATGATGCAGGGTGTAAATTATAGGAACACCATGAAGACTCTTGGGTTGAGAACATCGAATGCATTAAGTGAAGACACTATTGTGAAGAATCTAATGGATGCTTATGAGAATTTGGGTAAGACCTCATGCTCAAATGATAGTAATGTCACCCGACGTGTCATTACATCGAATTTGGTAAGTTTTCAAACAAAGAGAGCTCGTCTAATTAAAAAGACTAGTGAACAAATGAGAATTAGTTGATTTTTTTTATCAAGAGCCATTCAAAGGCGGCAGAGAATTGAGGGCAATGATTCAAATGAAATATGGGCATTCTCTGGGAGACTATCACGAAAAGATAAAGAAGTTGTTGAAGCCTTGAGAACACTAATTGAAGAGTATTGGAAGAATAACACAAGGCCATCTTTGAATCAAAAGGATGTGGTAAGAAGGAGTATCGGTAGTCAGAATCATGAGCCACATCCAAAGCATTTTTTGGATATGACTCAAACCCAATTTTTTCAAAAATTTGAAAATGATTATCCTCAAATTGTTATTTCTCAAAGATTTTTTGAAATGCTTAAACCTTTTTATGTCAAGATAAATCACACACACACTACTTGTCTTTGTAGACTACATATTGAATTTTCGAACCATTACGATTTTTATCATTCTATATGTTTAGATTTACATACTAACGATGTTTTGTAGGATTGTGGCATACAAGCCCCACCAAAATCTTCAAGAGAGTTCTTATCAAATTTTTTATGTGAAATAAAGGATGGCCATATATTCTATAGGACAACATGCTTGGATGGTTCATGCGAGCGTTGCGGTGGCTTCCAGCGTATGCGTGTATGTCAACATATGGAAAGAATAGATGAGGTGGGAAAAAAACTAGTAGAGTTCGGGAAGTATAAAATAGTGGCATATGCTACAAAAGATGGGTCTCAAGAAAAAATGTGTGATTTGGTTATTGAGAAGATTCTAGTGTACCAATTTATGACCACATTTCGTGATAATATACTATCTGAGTATGCAATGCATACTCATAAAGCCCGATGGTTGGACACACAATTCAAGCTATGCAAGGACACCTTTCTAGTTGGAAGCATAGTATCCATGGTTGACTTTGTAGAAAACTACACTCTACAGCCACAACATGAAGTGTAGTCATAGTACTACAACTCCACACAAGTTTCAATATTTGTGCACATAGCATTCATTCATGCATCTGATAGTACAGATGAGGAAAGGAAGGCATTGAAGGAGTGCCACTTTTACATTAGTGATGATTGCACGCATTATCCAAAGTTCCTGCAAGGTTGCTTCCAGATGTTCTAAAATGGTTTGGCTCAAAGGGGCATATAATACGATCGACATATACTATGGTCTGATAACTATACAGCATAGTTCAAGAACTCGCACATGTTCTACTGGTTGTGCAGGATATATGTCATTATAGGTGTTCAACATATGTGGAACTTTTGTGAGGCTGAGCATGGAAAGGGGGAGCATGCATGAAAAGAGCATTAGCATGAGAAGAGTTAAAGTATAAAGACAGTGCAAAGTTGACAGATGCAAAATCAATCGTCGAGTGGTGTAATGATTTGATGGGTCCAGGTAATGAAGGTACGTCTTCAGTTCGTAGATTTTTGTGGTTGATGGATGATACTAACATTGCACCATATGAAGAATGTTGTACACTAACAAGATCGAGTGAGGTACAATCTTTCCTTATCTCAAATGCAGGTTCATGGAGTATCGATACACGAAAGATGGCATGCTTTTGTTCTTCATGTAGAATGCAAGCCTGGAATGATTGTGAGTCAAGGGAGTGGGTTGACAAATGGTTCACAAGTTATCTTAGCCCACTTCACATGTATCATCCTCCGATGACATTGGAACTAACACAGATGGAATCATCGATCGACTTTGACCATGTATTGGATCTAGTTCAATCAGGTGATATATCTACTTGCTTAGTTGTTGAAATTCCATATCGTTATCTTACTTTGTACCGTATTCGTAATGTTGACAAATTTCAAAAGATTTTCTGGACATATCAATGCAGGGCATGTTTATGCAGTTATTGCAGATGAGGACAATGAAGAGGGAAAATACTATTACTTGTGTTATTGTGTTGAGGCCAAAAAGAAATTGGAGGCCCCAGTTATAGATGGAGAAAACATCGAATACCCTATAGGCTTAGTTGTGGTTACTGGAACATAGATTAGAAGGTACCCACATTCAAGTGTTAAACATTGGCTATTTCAGGACTCTGACATGCATCGTAAGATTCTTCATTACTCAAACCTTGTCGTGGCATCTAATCTTCATTTGACCAAATATGGGGGTAGACCTTTGAACAAGACATTTTGGTAGGTCCATGAGTCTTACCATGAGGCTATACTTGACACAATAAAGAGTAGAGCAGACCCAGATGGTTTGTTGGATTAATTTGTAAGTATATGCAGATTGGTTCTTATTAATTTATACTTGTATGCACATTAATTTGTTTGATGCCAATGCTATCATCTTCTTTTATAGCAATTGTTGTCCCCTTGCAAGAAATGCACATATATGAGCCATCCAAGAGAATGTCAGCTAGAAAAGCAATGCAATATCCTTATTTTGATGATCCTTAAAAATCTCAATCAAGATTTTAAGCCATTAGAAAAGTGTGTGCAAGGCTTGGTGAGGGAATTTAAAGTTATTCATTTGAAGTTAACCTTATCATGAGCAGCTATGATGTATACAGTATAAGAGCATCTGAAATTTCAACTTACTCTATTCATGAGAGGTGTTGTGTGCAATAGGTATGTTGGAATTTCCAGTGAAGATGTATGACCAGGAGTGACTAAGTTGTGAAACCTGCATGCCTATCTATAAGTGCCTTCCATCTATTTTTATTTCATTTCCATTTTGGATGCTCTTTCTTTTTCTCTTTTACTTTGTGTATTTGTAAGTAAACTACTAAAAATTGATTGATCTCTCATTGCGAAAAATGATGATTTAAGAGCCATCAAAGAGAATCTCAGCCAAAAAAGCAATGCAACATACTTATTTTGATGATTTTGACAAATCTCAATTTTGATTTCAAGCCATTATAAAAGAGCGTGTGAATCTTAGTGAGGGAATGCCAAGTTACTCAATTGAAGTTAACCTCATAATGGGCACCTATGATGTAGAAATTTAAAGAGAATCTCAAATATATGAGTGACATTGTAAAAGATCTATGAGAACAAAGTGCTTGGGGCATTGTAATAAGATTTACTTACATAATAAAAAACTCTGAGGTATTGTAATAATATTTACTTACATAATGCATTGTTGGGGCATAAATCATCATGTATCTAAACCCTTAGATCCACAATTTGTCTTAAGACAAACTCACTCCACCATACCAAACCAAAACCCTTATTTTATGCAATATTTTATCAAACCGTAGGGTGAAACCTCATTTTTCATGCCCTTTTCCATCAAAATCTACAGGGCAGCAACATAAACCCCATAAAAAATATTCCCTTTCACTTAGTAATTTCTTGTCTGATCTTATAGGATCACGTTAGGCCCCTCTAGAAAAACCTCTCTCGATTTTTCTTATCTCGGAGGGGTTTTCCTGTGGCGGCGGATTTTCACTTGATGGAAAAAGTGTCAAATTCAAGCTGTGCAAAGTTGCAAAGTGGTGCAAATTTTGCTCTGCAACTTGTGTGACCAAACTAACTACTTCAATGTGTCCGAATAGGTATTTTTATGCTAGGAATGGTCTTTTTTCACACCGAAACATGCACAATCGCTCTGAGCTACATTCCACCAGATTGATCCCTTAAGGGTCCAAAGTGCACAATGGCTGCAAATTTCAACATGCTATTAATTGGATACCATGAAACTTGAAAATTTCTTGTCTAATCCTACAGGATCGCATTGGGCCCCTCTAGAAAAACCTGTCTCTGTTTTGCTTATCTCGGAGTGGTTTTCCCGTGGCGGTGGATTTTCACTTGATGGAAAAAGTGTCAAATTCAAGCTGTGCAAAGTTGCAAAGTGGTGCAACTTTCGCTCTGCAACTCGTGTGACCAAACTAACTACTCCAACATGTCTGAATAGGTATTTTTATGCTAGGCATGGTCTTATTTCACACTGAAACACGCAGAATTGCTCCGAGCTACGTTCCACCGGATCGATCCCTTAAGGGTCCAAAGTGCAAAATGGCTGCAAACTTCAGCATGCTATTTCTCAAATACTATGATGCTTAGAAACTTCTCATGTGATCCTACAGGATTGTGTTGGACCCCTCTACAAAAATATCTTCTAGTTTTTGCTATCTCAGAGTGGTTTTCCCGTGGCGGAGGATTTTCACTTGATGGAAAAAACATCAAATGCAAGCAGTGCAAAGTTGAAAAGTTGCAAAGTGGTACAAATTTCATTCTGCAACTTGTGTGACCAAGCGAACTATCCAACACATCTGAATAGTATGTTTACGCTAGGAATGATCCTCTTTCACACCGAAACACATGGAATCGCTCCGAGCTATGTTCCACCAGATCGATCCCTGAAGGGTCCAAAGTGCAAAATGGCTGCAAACTTCAACATTCTATTAATTGGATACCGTGATACTTAGAAAATTATCATCTAATCCTATGGGATCCTATCGGGCCCCTCTAAAAAAACCTCTCTCGGTTTTGGCTATCTCAGAGTGGTTTTCCTGTAGCGGCGGATTTTCACTTATGGAAAAAGTGTCAAATTCAAGCTATGGAAAGTTTCAAATTGGTGCAACTTTCACTTTGCAACTCATGTGACCAAAATAACTACTCCAATGCATCCGAATAGGTATTTTTATGCTAGGAATGATCTTTTTTCACACTAAAACACACGAAATCGCTTCGAACTATGTTCCACCGGATTGATCCCTTAAGGGCCCAAAGTGCAAAATGGCTGCAAACTTCAACATGCTATTAATTGGATACCATGATGCTTAGAAACTTCTTGTCTAATCCTACAGGATTGCGTTGGGACCCTCTACAAAAACCTCTCCCGATTTTCGTTATCTCAGAGTGGTTTTCCCATGGTGGCGAATTTTCACTTGATGGAAAAAATGTCAAATTCAAGCTGTGCAAAGTGCCAAAGTGGTGCAACTTTCACTCTGCAAGTCATGTGACCAAACTAACTACTCCAATGCATCTGAATAGTGTTTTTATGCTAGGGATGGTCTTTTTCACACCGAAACACACGAAATCACTTTGAGCTACGTTCCACCAGATCGATCCCTTAAGGGTCCAAAGTGCAAAATGGCTGAAAACTTCAGCATGCTAGTACTCTGATACCGTGGTGCTTAGAAAATTCTCATCTAATCCTACAATATCATTTTGGGCCCCTCTAAAAAAACCTCTCCTAGTTTTTGCTATCTCGAAGTAGTTTTCCTGTGGTGGTGGATTTTCACTTGATGGAAAAAGCATCAAATGCAAGCAGTGCAAAGTTGCAAAGTGGTGCAACTTTCTTTCTACAACTTGTGTGACCAAGTATACTATTCCAACATGTTCGAATAGGTAATTTTACACTAGGCATGGTCCTCTTTTGCACTGAAACATGTGGAATCGGTCTGAGCTATGTTCCATCGGATCGATCCCTTAAGGGTCCAAAGTGCAAAATGGCTACAACCTTCAACATGATATTACTCGAATACCGTGATTCTTAGAAACTTCTCGTCTAATTCTATAGGATCACGTTGGGACTCTCTACAAAAATTTCTCTTGGTTTTGGCTATCTTAGAGTGGTTTTCCAATGGTGGCGGATTTTCACTTGATGGAAAATGAATCAAATGCAAGCAGTGGAACTTTCGTTCTGCAACTTGTGTGACCAAGCAGACTATTCCAACACATCTGAATAGGTATATTTACGCTAGGAATGGTCCTCTTTCACACCGAAACATGTGGAATCGCTCTGAGATATGTTCCACCGGATCGATCCCTTAGGATGGAGGAGTCTAAAGTTGGAAATTTGTAAGTTGCTTAAAGCAACAAATTTGAAATGCAACAGTTACTTTTTTTGAAAGTTGGTTTTTAGTTAGTTGAGGGTGTGGATCAGTTAGAGAAGGGTGTAAAACACTATGTAAAGCCTTGAGAGGCTTGAATGGAGGTTGTTGATGAACTTTTGGAGAAGATCTAATAAAAATTATTCACACTATTCTCTATTTTTTAGATTTTTTGTACAAACTTGTTGATCCCGTACTTGGTATGACCTCCAACTTCCTGCACAGTCCCAAGGTTGACATGGATTGAAAGAGGGCTGAGTTCACAAGAACCCATCTCTTATGATAATGAAAGGCCCACTTAGCACTCATTGCATCTAGGTGATGCTCATAGAGGTGAGGCACTAGGCCTTCCCACGAGGTCACCCATCCTAGTACTAATCCAACTCAAGCGCTTAACCACACAATTTTTTCCCCAAGGTTAATCCCACTTAGCTTGCAACCCCACTTGCAAAACCTTGAGCAAGTGTTGTGCCTTATGAAACATTCATTATAGATCCCCTTTAGCTCATCAATTGATAAGTTGGAGGTATTTTCTACAATGTGTCAAATTGTGATATTGCTATCAGGATTCAATTGTGTAGTTTTCAAGTATAAAAGAGAATAAGAAGGGAAGATCAGGGTAATGAATTTGCAGAATTATTTATATTATTGAATTACCTAGTGTGGGATTGGTCTGTATGAGAAAAAATTTATAATATGGGAGTATACGTTTCAAGCATATAATCTGGAAAGGACTCAAAGTAAGATGCATGAGTACAAAGTATCGATCAGGAAAGGCATCCCAATTCTCAAGGCCTATATATCAATGATAGGAAGATTCATATTCAATGATAGCACATGATTTTAATTGATTAATTAGAAACAACTATTATATTTATTTATCAAATTTCTATTATCCAATTAATATTTGAATTAAAGTTCATATTTAGAATTTCTTTCATTTATAATTTGGGGACTCCGTTATCTATCTTAATAATATTGGATGACAACCTTTGTCAATCCAATAAGAAATAAATCAAGAATCTACTGATCCAGAGCTCGCATCATTACAATGGTATTAGAGCGAATGAACCTACCAGCCTTTGGGTATTACAACAAATTGACTTTCCATTGGAATCATACCAACCGATGATAGTGGTTGGCAAGATTACTTTATGAATCAGGTAGTAAGCTTAGTAGTTTATCTTAAAGGAATGCCATTACGGTCACATTGAAAAGAATAGAAGAATGTTTAGGCTTTATTGAGCAGTCATTTGTAGTATTAGATATAGCTACAGATTTTACAGTATTGCACATGATTGTAGATAGTTTCAAAGATCTAGATGACATCAATAGTTTACATTACTCAAGAAGGATGAACATCTTAAATACATTTGCAGAAATCAGTACAAGTAACCTTCTTGTGGACTTAGGGTTGCAAGATCTGATCTACAACATGTTCCACCATTTCTTCACTAGGATCAAGAAAACATATAATGAAGGTGTGTTTGCAGCCATGAAAGATTATGGTTTGAACTATCCAGAAGAGTGATGTTTTATCTCAACCAATGATATCTATACTATGGTTTGCTTAGAAAAAAGGATGGTTTCTCTCTTCATTGGCATATACATTATTCCTCGATGTATTCACACTAGTGTTACAAGACTTGGACTCGCCTCAGACTTGAAAAGACAATTTTTGACTTGGACTCGGGCTCGGAGCCCAGACTCAACAAATAGAAAAACCTAAGAAATTCAAAGATTTTTAAGGATTTAAAACTTGTTTCATGCACCCTTTAATAAATAAACCTTAAAGACACAATAGCATTATCAAATAGAAATTACTATGATCCCATACACAAACCTACATCAATCACATAAGTATAAGTGCAAACTTTAGCTGAAGGAAATAACACATTTAGATATATAAATATTGTGATATTGCTATCAGGATTCAATCATGTAGTTTTACAATTCAAACTCATTGACCCTTGATTCATGAGTAGTGGTTCAGAAGAACCCATCTCTCATGATAATGAATGGTTCATAAGGAGGAAGATAAATCTTCATACATTTCTTCTATCACAAATGAGATAAGTGCTTGGTTTCATGAAGGTCATGAGGCAACCATTAATGGGGAGTGGATACATGAAGAACCAATGGAGAATGATAATGGCTTCAGACCTGCTATAAAGGATAACTTTTTTCGTTTCAATGATACAATAGGTTTTTGGTTTGACTACCAAAACAAGCCTATGAAGAATGCATGTGAAAATCCTTTGGACCTTGAGGGTGTTCTTACTCCATCTCAAGGATCATGTATTGAGGATAACATAGATCAATTCTAGGGCTAACCAATTAATAATTATACACATGAATAATTCAAGCATTTACATGTCAATAAGGGAAGTACAAGTACTCAAAAACACGTAAGCCTCAAAAAGTATACACACAAATACGTAGTATACACAAACTAAAACAAAGTATATGCACAAATAAAAGGTATACACATGAAAACATGTAAGCCAAAAAGTATATATTCGAATGCACGTAAGTCACAAAGTATACACGTAAGTTGTAAAGTATACACTTGAATACACGTAACTCATATATATTGAACCAACAATTTAGAATGCAAATATGGACAGGCATCAATAAAAGATATTTGTATTAACCAAATAGCCATGTAGGAATACATCAATATATTTCGATATAAGTATGAAATATATGTACAAAATAGCCATATAGGCTTACGAGAATGCCATATAGGCATACAATGTCAAATATGTCCAATAAAAAATATGTACAAAACTACCATGTAGCCATACAACAAAGGGCTCTGGAATCAAAAGTCATTGCTCTCAATGCCTTGGAAATAAAATATTTCCCTTTCCTTTTTGATCAGATGGCGATAGGTCTGTCACCCATTTTTGCTACACTCGAGGAGTGCTCTTGCTGCTCTTCCTAGGGTTTAGTTCATTGTGAAGTTTTAACTATTACAATAGGAAGTAAAGACATGAATATATAGAAATTACATTATAAAAAAGATATATTTGGAAAAATAATCACTTACCGCCATCTCACAATCTCTCTCCACGAGGGAAATATTCTCATGCCCATGCTCAGGCATGCTCAAGCCCTATATAAACCATATAAATAGAAATTAAACTAAGTGAATCAACAATGGTTTGATTTTTCACTAACTAACATCTATAACAACAAATGTAAATGTAAATTTACTAATTTGCCTCATACCTCTCCTGTCAGAGCCATCAAGGATTTATAGCAGATGTCACACCAATATCCATTGCCCTTGTCATATTCAGAGGTGTATACTTTTGCAATGTAATTGAAATAAAACAAAAAATTATTCAACGTAATCAACGATGTGCATATAAACTACACAAATCTATTAAGTACTTGATTCATTAGTTAAAATATTTATTCTATTACCTCTGTGTAGGTTTGAGTAAATCCACCACCACTAGGAAGTGTTCCATCAAAACCTCCAATATTAGTCTATTCAACATCCAAAATCGCATATTAAATTACCATTCGTAAAACAATGCTATTAACATGCAATAAATTTATAATTTTTTATGAGTTACATACCCTAGTGATAGGTTTACTACAGAAATAAGCTGGTGGGGGCTGGTGTATCTAGTCTCAACACCATGACCTTGCAATTTTATTAAAATCATAAAAAAAATTTAGTTAATCTTGCATTTCAAAATCGAAATTTAATAAATTAAATTCAATGAACATGGACTAAATTTTACCTGACTATCAATGCCATATGCTTGATGTAAAATGTCAGCTACCATCTCCATCTCCATAGCTGTAGATGGATCATGCATATTAGTCTCCTGAGTGTTGGTGGGGTCATATGAACAAGTAGCCCCGCAAGATTGACACACATGTGTTGGAAGGCCACCACTCGAAGACTCCCTTAGATGGCGCTGTAGAATAGGGATAGTATGATGGATGACACTCTAGGTCAAAGTGTTGATCACCTATAATGTCTCTACGTCAACACTTTCCTTCATGACAGAAGGCATAACAATGTGCTCACGAGGTGGCCTAGCGAGAGCTCGTCTACCTTGCAACCTAGGATCTCGCTGTGCACGAGGTCTATCCTGAGATGACCCCCCACCTCTCCCTTGTAAATACCTCATATGAAAATAATTTGGGATCTTGTTCAATATGAACTCACTATATAGTTTCCTAAGGAAATATTGCAAGACCTCGCAATTGTTGCACAGTGGGTAATCGAAGACCATGTACCACCTATCATAAAACTGGTCCCTAATTTGTTGGTGGTGGCACCAATGGATAGGAAACCTCTTCGTACTAAGGGTAATATTTTGATTTGTGCATGGGTCGGTGAATAATGAGCACAAATCACCTTTTATAATTTTTAAATCCTTTACATCCTTATATGATAGTTTATTTGCATAATAATCCCTAGCCGCCTGCCTCCTATCTTGCCATCCAGTTATTTTTTTGCTAATTGGATCTAAATTTTTTTAACATAGCTTTCAATGAATTTGCTAGGGTCATTCTTTATGCAGTTAAACCATTTGGATTACTCAACTTACTGATCAAATCCTCAATTTTCTTTTTGTTGTTCTCAATTTCACTCATTAAATTTTGTTGAGTGCTAGGAGTGGGTTGAGTGATTGGTGGAGGAGGTTGATGTTGTGGTTGATTTTGATCTTGAGGATTTGGTTGGTCTTCCTATTCAGGATTTGGTTGGTCTTCCTGTTGAAGATTTTGAGGGTTTGTAGGTTGATTTGCATCTCCTAAAAAATCAAACAAATATTTATCAAATTTAACCTAGAACCAAAAAATTCAACCTAAAACTAACTAATTCAAAAAAAAAAAAAAGAATCCTTACCTCTGACAGCTCCTCATTGTCGTGGTGCCATCATTGTGAAGAAATATCAATTTTTGGTGAAGAAACTTGTTGAATTGCTCCTCCCAGAATGCGAGCGCGAAATTGTGGGGGTTTTTGCCATGGTTGCAACAAAAAATAGTCAAAATGATAATGACAGATTTGCATTTCTTTTTTTTCTTTTAACAATCCATAACACAAGCGTGTTTTAACGAACTCGCATTATTGGTTTGTAGTTGCCGAGCCTTAGGCTCAACATAAGGAGCCATAATGCGAGCACGTTATAATGCGCTCACATTATGGATTTTCATATTTTTTTTTGGAGGGTGTCCATGAAATTGCTACCCATTTCCATGCACCTGCCCATGTGGTGCTATAAAAGTAATTCATTTTTGCTTTGTGGACTTAAAATGAACAAGTGTTGTTATGTTTTGTAATTTTTTACTCAAAGTAAAATCATCAAAAGGATGTATGCGCTTCTCTTGCGCCTCACAGAGATCTTGAGAATCAAAAAATATTTTGGTGATCTTAAGTTGAGTAAAGTAATTACCTCCACATTTCATTTTGGGATTAAAATTGAACCAATCTTGTGACTGTGAGCATGGTATATTATGAGTTTTCTCCCTTTTTTTTTGAACGAAGGTCGATTGAACTATATAATATCCTTGCTTGCTTTTGTTTATCTTAGCGGGCCTGCCTTGTGGGAAAAACTAATCACCCAAGGGAACGACCCAATCGGGAACACGCTAAAGCCAAGCGACTTCCACTCGGGATATAAGTGTGGATATTAGAACAAAGGCCAATATCACAAGGATTATTCTGATGAGAAGGGCAACAATGGTCTCTCGCTGCATGGATAGTCCCCCACGAACGAAATGCCCTAATTAAAAGCCCTTGTTTAGAAAAGGCCAAAATTATAATCTATTTTGTTGGTGCAAAAGGTCATATCCTTTGAAGATGCCCCATGTATACATGTGGTTCTATTGTAGAGATGAAAAGTATGCCATGGGAGATTGATGGGTACTGATGTTTGGATGACCCAAAAAGTGAGTGCACTGTAAGGGGGAGCCTGTGTGGTTTAGCATCTAATCATCCACACTGAATATGAGCAGCTGGATTTATCCAAGTGGGATCCCAACAAATATTATCTCTTCATCCTAGGGTTGTACATGTGCTTGGAATCGAAAAATACATTGCTTGGTCCTCAAAACATTTGAAAATGAACAATCACAAAAAAAGCTTCGGAATTTCAAACCTTTTGAAGGAAACAAATATCCTTTGACAAATCTAAGTGATTTTTCTTGCCCTAGGGATTCTATCCTTAGAGGTTTCTAAGTGCTTGGGTTTAATCATCATTTGTTTCTCCCAAAGTCAACACTAGGAAACCTTTGCCTTGATTTCCTTGATTTCCACATAATGCACTTTGTGGGATGAAAGAAAGTTAGGACATTGGACATTCAGTTTGAAAAACTAAGCGAGATGTGATTGTGGTAAAAAGAAAGTCATTAATCAAGATTAACCCCATTTGAACCCCACATATGTTCTTGAAATCCTCTATCTTATGGTTTTCCATGCAAACATTGATCTTTTGGTTTGAAATACTCTTAGGGAAAAGCATGTTCTTCAAAACCTTGGTCCTGTAAACAAGTCCTCTTAGGTTCATCTAGTATCAAGTAAAAAATTTCACCCATCCCAAAACATCAATCAAATCCCATCTCACCAACAAAATCTTGGGAATTTTGAAAACATCACTTATGCTAGACTTTTAGGAAAAATCAACATCACCTTATTTGGCATAACACACTTAGCCAAATTATCCTTTTGTGTATGAGTTTACTCTAGGATAACACAAATTCCTAGGGTTTACAAGTACATTATCAATATCATCTTGTTTGACTTAACAGCTTAGTCAAACTATCCTCTTGTGTACGAGTGTACTCTAGGATAACACAACTTCCTAGGGTTTGCAAGTTCATTGTCACTTTATTTGGCTTAACACACTTAGTCAAACTATCATCAAAATTGAAAATCAAATCAAGTCCTAAAGTCTAGCATTGATCCAAAGTTCCTAAAAGTTTAAACACCCATATCATTCACCCCTTTCATCCTTCATCTCATCATTGGTCCTAAACCCCTCAGAGGTCGACAAGGTCAAAACACAAGAAGAATATGGAATATGAACTTGATTCATACATCATGAGTAATCCAATTCAACCAAACTATCCAAGCTTTAAAATTCCAATTGATCTGCAAAACTTGCATTACAAACCATACATGTGATCATTATCTCCTCCAAACCTAAACGGTATAACAAACGTGAGCATGCCCAATCTAAATTTTGGAACACCTTTCCCTTTGGTAGATTTAAATCAAAATCAAAACTTACAAATCTATCAACCAAATAATCAAGGAATGAGCCTTCCCCCTTTAAAAACCATCAATCAACTAAATCTAAGAAATAATCCAACCATCAAGAAAAATATCATACCAAATCCTCTCATCTTTCCATCAATATCGCAACAATAGGTGGCAACCATTCGAGCAACCCCAATAATCAACACCATTCCCAATCCACCGCCACCACCTCCAAAACATAACATGGAAAATTCATTCTTTGTCGTGTTGCAAGCCGCTCGACAAGCTGCCCACAAAAAGGCACAATTAGCCGCCCAACCAGCTGGACAAGCCACACAAGCTACACAAGCGGCTCAGGTAGCCCAACAAGAACAGGCTCAAGCTCAAGCCCAATAGTAGGCTCAACAAGCACAAACACAATATTGGGAACAATTGCAAGCAATCCATTAACAACTGTATCAACAAGTACCTCAAAAACAAGCCCAACAACAAGCATTATTGGCACAACAATAGCACGACCAACAACAAGCATTGTTGGCACAACAATAGAATGACCAAAAAAAAGTGTTGTTGGCTCAACAACAAATGCAAGCATTACTCGCTAAATAAAGCTTGTAAGAAATTCCCACCAAGATTGTTGAAAATAAAAATCAAGATCTATCCATCGATGAACACCTTGAAGATGTTTCCACCTCATCCAATGATCAAATCAACATACATCAAGAGCCATTTTTTAGTCATGATGAAGACCCCTCCTACAAAGATCTATTTCAAGGAGTGTTGATGTTATGTGATACTATTGACATAGTCCAAGATCCATCCACCAATGATCGTGTTGACAATGTCTCTACATCACCTAACGGGTTAGAGGACATATCTCAAGAATTTATTCCAAAGCATGATCAAAATCTATCACCAAGGTATAGCAATGGTCCTTCCCAAGACACATTGACATCCTTTGACCTCATGGTTACAAATAGTGAAGGAATCCTCAACTCAACATTTGATCCAAATCCACTCAAAGATCAAGAGGATATTGAGCCACTTCCCATGCCTAATGATGATGTCTAAGAATCCTTTGTAGTCAATCCATCCTTTGAAATCGACCCATGTCAAGAACTTGATCCAAAGCATGTCGAAAGTGATTTTAAAATCACTCAAGATCAAGAATTTGTATCTCCCAAATACTACAATGATCTAATGGACACTCTCCTATCTATATGAGATGATCA
Organism: Sequoiadendron giganteum; assembly: GCA_007115665.2. Taxonomy (NCBI): domain Eukaryota; kingdom Viridiplantae; phylum Streptophyta; class Pinopsida; order Cupressales; family Cupressaceae; genus Sequoiadendron; species Sequoiadendron giganteum. Next base: position 213,777,828 of record CM021108.1, read on the forward strand.
CATCCACATAACACATATTCCTCCATCTACCCAAGAGATGCTTTCTTTGGATGGACACTTAGATGATCTTCATTCAAAACAAGAGTCGCATACTCTTGACATCATTACCAAGGTACAAGAGTCCCCTACTCTTAACATTTGTACACATGATCAAGGTATAGAAAAATCTAGAGACATACCAAAAGGGGATCATGAAGAAGGCTTCTATAGAAGTGGTGAATCAGAAAAACCTTGTGGAAACATATCAGAAATAGATCATGAAGAAGGCTCCTATAGAAGTGGTGAATCAAAAACATCCTATGAAATTAATCATGAGGAAGAATTTTATGTGGATAGTGAATCATCGACACTTCTTGAAGAAGCATTAAAATATGATATTTCACAAGCTAAAACCAAAGATATCAATCAAGAATTTATCCCATAGATGGAGGATCCTATCAGCTATAAAATTGGATCACTTACCTTTTTTAGAGAAAGCTATCTCATCAATAAAGAAGTTGTCACCTTTGAAGATCCACCACAGAGCAGAGAAGGAGTAGCACCTTGTTTCCAAGGGAAATCATATCTTATTGCAAACAAAATGTTTCAACGGATGAATTATCAAGGTAGAGGATTAGGCCTACATGAATAGGGTATCCTGGAACTAGTGCAATTTATTGGAAATCCTAGGCATCAATTTCTTGGTTATTCGGTACTTAAGAGATCTAAAAATATTAGTGATACCTCTATAAAACTGGGGGAAACTTCATCTCAAACAAATGTCAACATAGGGGGCATGAAGAATCCTTATGGTGAAACCAATGCCAATACTACAACCCGCCATGTCATGAATCTTTATCCACCCATCACCCCATCCACGAATTGGGACCAACATCAAAAGGGATATTTGAATCAAAGAATGAAGAGTGTTATCAAAGAAAAAGAAGCTAAGAAGCATATCAGAAAAATCAAATATACTTGGATACCAAAGTATACAAAGAAAGATGATCCCTATCATACTCCATTAGTCAAAGAAACTATGAGGAAAAATAAAAAAGGGAAAAGTATCCATCAAAAATGTCCACAAAGGAAAAAGCAGGCTTCTCAAGCAACGTACAAAGTATATCAAGCAGTTGGTCCTAATTCCACACACACTTCCATATCCACCCATCATTTCTCATCTTCCCAAGTTTGGAGAGTCAAAGGTTCCAAACTATCAACCAATCCATATTTTATTCCTAAACACACTCCACCATCCATGCCTCCACGCATGATATCCAATTCTCGCATTGACATGGTGTGTTGGCAATGAACCTTCATTGTAAGGATTCATAAGGCACTCTATTGTGATGTGTGCAAAAAGACAAAGTTAACTCCGGTCTCAGCAAAGCAGATCATGGATCTCAAAAGTTGCATTCAAGTGCACGTAGCTTGGAAAATAAACTTCTTCAAGTAGGATATCGATGACACATTATGACAGAAGCATCTACATCGATAGAACCAAGTGGTTCAACATGAGCTTAAAATCTTTTAGAAAAATCCAAAAAATCCAAAATATAAAAAATCCCAAAAAATAAAAAAGGATTGAAAACAGTAAAGAGAAAAATCGTCCTCTAGTGAAAACCACTTTGGTGGCGCTTTCGGCAGGTACCATGATGAAAACCTGGAAAATAGGCATCATGTGTAGAATCAAGAATCTACATGCACCATTTTAGGAGAAAGCATCTTATCACATGCATAATAAAGCCAACATTCCATCCATTCATCCACAAATCATTTATCCAATCCATTTTCATACACCTATATCCATCTTCCAAATTATCTTGATCTTGACAAATTTTGGTGCACACTTTACACTTGCTTATGATGGTCATCTTGACATGGGTCATTTTCATTGATCCTATCCTACCTAGTATTATCTAAGCCATGAACCACTATCCAAATGCACATCCACTACCTGGACCCCTTATCTTATTGTAAGATAATCCTTGGCATCATTTGCATGCTTACCATATCCATCCATCCATATACTGATCCAAGCATCCACCCATGGCCTTTCAAACATTGCTAGAAACTGGGGACAGATGTTTACATCTTGCTTCAGGAATAAATTTTGATTTATATCCTCCAACTTATGTGATGATCCGAACATTGGCAAACATGAAATCAAACTGGTCAAAGCATTTGTGAGCATGAATTTCACTATCCCATGGCATATTTTGACAAAAAGATGTTTCTTATTAAGCTTTATCTTTCATCGAACATCAATCCAAACAACCAATATCAGTTACATCTAATGTGTACTTCAACATCAGATCAAATCATCAAAAAAATATTTGTTCCAAATCAAGCTTCATCAATCTTAATCAGTCAAATCCAATCATCATCTCGAGATATCCTTCCCAATCTTTGTGCTGCTTAACACTATCCTTGCATTGTTGTGTATCCTCAACAATGTTATCATCATCAATCTTGAAATCCTTGTGTTGCTTAACACAAATCCTTGCATTGTTGTGTATCCTCAATAATTTTATCATCATCAATCCATTGATCTGATCAATCAAAGCTAGCTTGGTTTTCAACAAAATCGAAAAACAAAGCACTAATATCATCACATATCCATATCCAAATCATCAAATCATGCGAAAATCCAAAAAAATCCAAATCATATCAAAATAAAAAAGTGACATCTTTAGTCTGAACTACGTGATGTTTGAGCTTGAAAGTAGGCAAGGTTGATCTTTGATCATGCCCTGAGACACCCTAGGTTAGTCCTTAGGCATCTGTCGCAATATGGTAATCTATTTTCCCATCTATCTCATTATTAATCAAGTTTATTGTCATCCAAACTAAATCATCTCTGAGCTTAAACGTTGGTAAGGCCATCCTTGATCGGGCCCCAAGACACAAAATCCAAAAACATTCATAAAATCTCAAAAATCCAAAAAATATTTCAAAATCATCAAAAACATCCCAATATTTGAAAAACCCAAAATGGTGCACCCACCTCATCTCGCTTTCACCCACAATTATAATCACCCATAATAAATCAATCGTCGCTTTCATCCTTTGGTGAGTCATTCAGAAGCAAGTCTAGCAGGTTCCAAAGTGAAAACCTAATCGTCAAAAGTCTCAAGTCTAGGTTAGTAAGCAAGCAAGTTGATCAACTCAGATTATCAATAGCTTATCATCCAATCAGTCTCACCAAAACCCTGATCACAACATGTCCTAGGATGCATCCTTCCTACACTAGACATCGGCATCAGGTATCACCTTATTTTAGCCTTGGCTAGCGGTACGAAGAACATTAGCTTGTTTGTTTACTTTTCCCTTGGTATTTTTGACTTATCTTATTTTGTGCTCATTCCAGGGACTTCCCAATGATGCTTGAACAAAACAAACTTAGAGAGAGAGGAATGGGGCAATGTTTATTATCTTTTTTATCTGATGTTCTTGTTGGACGTTCTTGTAATATAACTTGGTGAATACTTGCTTTGTTAGGTCTATCCTAGCAAGGTTTCTGTATGTCAAGTGTGAACAAGAATACTCCTATCTGATTGTCAAGTCAAAGTCCATTGCACTAGGTACAACACCATCCTAGTTCTTCATACCTTGATGCATCCTACCTACGTGTGTTATCAAACATAAAGTAATTGGCCCTTTGACAACCCCGACTCTTGGTAAGAAAATCATCATCATCATCATAATGTAGGCGTGTTGGATCCTCCTTCCATCCATCTTATTCTTCTTATTCTTCTATCTTTACTAATATTTCTATCTAAAGTAGGTATGAGATCTCAAAATATACACAAGGCTACCCATGGCTGATGACTGTCTATACATCATCAGAATTATCTACATCAAAGAATTATCTTTCGTCCTCTGATCAATAGAACCACTCCTCTCACATTTTATTATGATATCGATAAAAAAAATAGCATTTCCACCCAATCTCTCAAGGAGGAAATATACCAACATAATCCTTCTTGCTGGGGTAGCAGTGGAACATCCAAAAAAATCAATTTTTTTAAAACTTTGATCACATCAGTTTGTTCTTTGAACCAGTGCAACGAGTGCATTGCTTCAAAGAGGGGAAAAATGTAGACATGAAAATTTTTTCAACACACTTGATCTTGATTACTAACATCGCTTTGTCCTAAATCATACTCTCAGCTTATCATCACTTTTCATCTCCTAATTAGATAAATCATTATTTATTTAATTAGGTCTTTCTCCCATGTTGATTAAATTAATCAATTTAATTTAATTAATCCTCTGTCTCTAGTCATTTAAATAATTCATTTTATTTAAATTAAGTCTCTAAAGTCTTCTTATTAAATTGAATAAATTAAACCTTATTTGATTTAATCTAACATTATCCGCTTTTAGTTAAATAAATTAAAACATTTATTTAATTAAACCCTTCCTCTCAATTTGATTTAAATCAATGCATAAATTTAAGTCTAAATTGTCAAATCTCCTAATTCCTCATTACATTAATTAATATTTGATTAAATTAATCTTAAATCATGTCCCATCCTCTAGCTTTTACCACTTGCACATGAAAATAGATTTAATTCATTTATTAAATCTCCATTTTCTCTCAACATGGCATAAAAAAGGAATATTTCCTCAAATTTTAATTCAAATCCAAGTGGACTTAGTCCTTCCAACAAGGAATTTAAGACCTCTTATATGTCCTTGGCCTTGAACCAAGTGACATTAACTCCATTTTCTTCTCCCTCCAACATGTCACATTCAAATTTCAAATTTGAATCTCATAGCATTTATCATGCACATTGACCAAAATGTGCACAACCTTCAACCATTCACATCTTCACAAGTGGCACTTGGCCATTGGATGTTGAATGATCCCACATTTCTCAATTTCACTCTCTTTTCCAATTTGAAAATCTATAAATGAGAGACTCTTCCTCTCATTCTATCATCCACAATTTGAGTAAACTTACTATACTCAACTTCATCCTCATCCACAATATGAGCAAAGTTACTCTCTTCACATTGAGAGCTAATTTTTCCTATTTCACAACAATTGTTCATAATTTTCATAATTTCATAGCAAGGTTATGCCAAAACATTCATCAAGCTGGATCACTCATCAAATCATCAACATTCCAACAAAGGAGTTGGGAAAGGGTCAATTTTGACACACCAATTGGCACAAATCCCCCCATGGGATCAAGAGTTTTCATGCTTAATTAGGATTGCTTTAGCTTTTCATGTTTTGTTCTTATTTTTTTCTATTTTGAGCATTACAAATGGATTTCATGGGGAATCCTTGTTTTATCTTTCATATGAGCTTACTAATGTGTTTTGTTCTTGTATTTGTGTAGGTATAGTATTGGGGTTCACATCCCTCAATCCTCAACCCTTAACCCTTCAACCCTAATCCCTTAACCCCTATACCCTCTTAATCCCTCAACCCTCAACCCTCAACCCTCAACCCTTAAACCCTAATCCCTCAACCCCTATACCATCTTAATCCATCAACCCTCATCCCTTAAACCAAAATCTCTAAACCCATATACCCTCTTAATCCCTCAACCCTCAACCCTCAACCCTTAGACCATAATCCCTCAACCCCTATAGCCTCTTAATCTCTCAAACCTCAACCCTTACACCCTAATCCCTCAACCCCTATAGCCTCTTAATCCCTCAACCATCAACCCTCAACCCTCAACCCTTACACCCTAATCCCTCAACCCCTATAGCCTCTTAATCCCTCAACCCTCAACTCTCAACCCTTAAACCCTAATAAAGCAACCCCTATACCCTTTTAATCCCTCAACCCTCAACCCTTAAAACCTAGTCCCTCCACCCTCAACCCCTACACCCTCTTATTCCCTCAACCCTCAACTCTCAACTCTTAAAACTTAATCCTTGAACTCCTATACCTTCTTAATCCATCAACCCTCAATCCCTATACGCTCTTAATCCATCAACCTTCAACCCTTAACTCTTAAAACCTAATCCCTCAACCCCTATACCCTCTTAATCCCTCAACCCTCACCCCTCAACCCTTAAACCCTAATCCCTCAACCCCTATACCCTCTTAATCCCTCAAACATCAAACCACAAACTTTAAACCCTAATCCCTCAACCATCAAGCCTTAAACCCTAATCTCTTAACCCCTATACCCTCTTAATCCCTTAACCCTCAACCCTCAACCCTTAAACCCTAATACCATATACCCTCTTAATTGATCAACCCTCAACCGTTAAAACCTAATCCCTCAACCCTCAACCGTTAAACCTTAATCCCTCAACCCTTATACCCTCTTAATCCCTCGACCCTCAACTGTCAACCCTTAAACCCTAATCCCTGAACCCCTATACCCTCTTAATCCCTGAACCGTCAACCCTTAAAACTTAAATCCTAATCCCTCAACCCCTATACCCTCTTAATACCTCAACCCTCAACCCTCAACCTTTAAACCCTAATCCCTCAACCCTTATACCCTCTTAATCCCTCAACCCTCAACCGTTAAACCCTAATCCCTTAACCCATAGAGGGTAGAGGGTTAAGATTTAAGGATTTTTAAAGGGTTAAGGGTTTAAAGTGTTAAGGGTTAAGGATAGAGGGGAGAATGAGACAGAGTGGAAGAGAGGGAGTGAGAGAGGGAGAGGAAGAAAGAGGGAGAGAGAGGGAGAGAGGGAGAGAGAGGGAGTGGGAGTGATTGAACAACGAGAGAGAGAACTAAGGGAAGGAGAGGGGATAAGAGGGAGTGATTAAAACCTAATCCATCAACCCTATACCCTCTTAATCCCCAACCCTCAACCCTTAAACCTTAAACCCTAAGCACTAAACCCTTATAGCCTCTTAATCCCTGAACCCTCAACATTTAAACCTTAAACCCTAATCCTTCAACCCCTATACCCTCTTAATTCCTCAATCCTCAACCAAAACCCTTAAACCCTAATCCATCAACCCCTAGACCCTCTTAATCCCTCAACCCTCAACCCTTAAACCCTAATCACTCAACCCCTATACCATGTTAATCTCTCAACCCTCAACCCTTAAACCCTAATCCCTCAACCCCTATAGACTCTTAATCACTCAAACCTCAACCGTTAAACCCTAATCCCTCAACCCCTATACCCTCTTAATGCCTCAACCCTCAATGTTCAGCCCTTAAACCCTAATCCCTCAACCCCTAAACCCTCTTAATCCCTCAACTGTCAACCCTTAAAACCTAATCCATTAACCCCTATACCCTCTTAATATCTCAATCCTCAACCCTTAAACCTTAAACCATAATCCCTCAACCCCTATACCCTATTAATACCTCAACCCTCAACCCTCATCCCTCAACCTCTATACCCTCTTAATCCCTCAACCCTCAACCCCCATAGCCTCTTAACCCCTCAATCCTCAACCCTTAAACCCTAATCCCTCAACCCCTATACCCTCTTAATCCCTCAACCCTCAATATTCAACCCTCAACCCCCATACCACTTAATCCCTCAACCCTCAAACCATAAACCTTAAACCCTAATCCCTCAACCCCTATACCCACTTAATCCCTCAACCCTCAACTCTCAACCCTTAAACCCTAATCCTTCAACCCCTATACCCTCTTTATCCCCAAACCCTCAACCCTCAACCCTTAAAACTTAATCCCTCAACCCATATACCCTCTTAATCCCTTAACCTTAAACTCTCAACCCTTAAACCATAATTCCTCAACCCCTATAGCCTCTTAATTCCTCAACCCTCAACCCTCAACCCTTAAACCCTAATCCGTCAACCCTTAAACCTTAAACCCTAATCCATCAACCCCTATAGCCTCTTAATCCCTCAACTGTCAACCCTTAAACCCTAATACCTCAACCCTCAATCCTCAACCCTTAAACCCTAATTGCTCAATCCCTATACCCTTTTAATCGCTCAGCCCTCAACCCTTAAAACCTAATCCCTCAACCCTTATACCCTCTTAATATCTCAACCCTCAACCTCTATACCCTCTTAATCCATCAACCCTAAACCCTCAACCCTTAAACCCTAATCCCTCAACCCCTATACCCTTTTAATCCCTCAACCCTCACCCTTAACCCTTAGACCCTAATCCCTCAACCCCTATACCCTCTCAATCCCTCAACCCTTAAACCCTATTCCCTCAACCCCTATACCCTCTACCCTATAACCTCTTAATCCCTCAACCCTAAACCCTCTACCCTCTACCCTCAATCCTCTACCCTTTACCCTCAGTCCTAATCCCCCGACCCTTAAACCCTTAAACCCACTTAGTAAACTATCTACCCTAATCCCTCAACCCTCTTGACCCTTAATCTCTCAACTCTTAAAACCTTAAACACTCAACACTAAACCCTCAACCCTCAATCCTTAAACCCTAAACTCTTAAACCCTATACCCTATACCCTCAACCCTCAACCTAATATCCTCTGCTCTAAACTCTAATACCTCAACCCTAATCCCTCAACCCTTACACCCTTAAATCTAAGAAAACTCTCTACCTGAATCCCTAAACCCTCAACCCTTAATCTCTCAACCCCTGTAACCTCTACGCTATAGATTGGATCCTCAACCCTTATCCCTCGACCCTATACCCTATACCCTCAATCCTCAACCCTCAACCTTAAATCCTCAATCCTCAAGCCTCAAGCCTTAAACCCTAAAAACTTAATCCCTCAACCCTCAATCCTTAAACCCTAAACCCTCAACCCCTAAACCCTCTACCCTTTATATTGGACCCTGAACCTAATCCTTCAACCATATACCCTCAAACCTATACCCTAAAACCTCTACCCTCAACCAAGTAAACCGTTAACCTTAAACCCTTAAACCCTAAAACCATAAACCCTCTACTCTATACCCTCAACCAAATACCCCCTACCATCGACCCTATTCCGTCAACCCTCAAACCTTAAACCATAATACCCTAGAAACCATCAACCCTATAAGTACTACACTCTAATCCATCAACTCTACACCCTCAACCCCTATCACTTTCTCTCTATCTATACATCTCAAATCTCCTTCCCTCCCTCCCTCCTACCCTCTCTAATTGTCTCTATCTACCCTCTCCCTCTTTCTACACACATCTCATTCAATCAATCCCTACCACCCTCTCTCACTCCCTCTATCCATCTCTCTCTATGTCCCTCCCACTCTATTCCACTCTCTCCCATTCCCTCTCTCTCCCTCTCTCTCTCATGTCTCTCCCTCCCACTCCCTCTCTCTCTCAGGTCTCTCCCTTTGGTAACCTACCTAGGTAACTCTCTCTGTCTCTCTCCCCTCTCTTTATCTATCCCTCCCACCCTACCTAGATAAGTCCCTCTCAATCCACCCCCTCTTTCTCTACATCTATCAGGTCACTCCCTCCCAGTCCTTCCCCACCTCTCATTTCTCTCACTCACACTCCCTCTCTCTCACACTCCATATCACTACCTATCTCTCAAGTCTCTCCCTCTCACCCGCCTCATAATCTCGAATCTCTCCCTTTGGCACCCTACCTACATTACTCTCTCTTTCTCTCTGTCTCTCTATCTCTCTTCTCTCTTTCTCTCTCCCTCTCTCCCCCCCCCTCTCTCTCCCACTATCCCTCCCACCCTACCTAGCTAATCCCCTCTCACTCCAACCCCTTCTCTCCCACTCCCTCTCTCTTAAAATCTCACTTCCACCCCCTCTCTCTCTCTCCATAATCTCTCTCTAGATTCTCCCTCCCTCTAAAGACATACGTAAATACATACATAATTACATACATACATATGTACATACAATCCTACATCCATACAAGCATACATACATACATTTGTAGATACAATCTTACATACATATAGGAATACATACAATATACATGCATTGATACATATAGGCATACATACATACAAGCATGCATACATGCATACATACATGAAATACAAGCATACATGTACATACAAACATACAAGTATATCAACGTACATTCAATAGAAATGCATTTAACATAAAGGATGACATAACGTGAGTGTGTTATAACGTGCTCGTGTTATGTCTTAGTTTACATATTTCCTGTAGATGTAAAAAACCATGTGAAAATTGACATATAACACGAGCACATTATAGTGCACTTGCATTATATCTTGCTTTGGGAATCCCCAAGCCTTAGGTTTGGTATTTTCCTTGGAATACCAACCCAAAGGCTTGGAGGGCATTCTCAACGACCAAAGACGTGTTTTTACAAAATCTACCATATTTCACATAATCGAGTTCATGCTCACCATCAGGATTGCATGTGGTTCAATACCAGAAAAATTGAACACATGGGTAATGTTGGGTTCTCTCTTAGCTATCCAACAATGTAATTTTTTTCACTTTCTAACAATGTTAAGCCTTTCATCCATAATTTATTTTATTTGTATGTCTCTTTTTTTGCAAAAAGCAGTGGTTTTTTTTCTGTTATAAATTAACCATTCATCGAATTTTCAAATAAATTACATTTTTAGAAACTAGACTCCATTCTACAAATTTAAAATTTAAAATAAAAAATTAGATTAGTTTCCAAAATTTGTAGGGGTAGCACGACCAAAATTTTGTTTTTCAAGAAGTGTCCACTTTGAGAATTAGTAAAAAAACAAATATACATTAAAAATTTATCAAAAAATTCATGCATCAACTACATAGTGTTAGCTAACTTCTAACCGTTGCAATATTAAAAATACTAAAAAAACATTCAACGTACGAGGGTCAAACAAGAGTTTCTATGTTATTTTTTTTCTGAAAAAAACAACACCAATTTGTGTACGTCCCTCTTTTGAACCCCTTAATATCAAAAATTTAAAAATAAATTAGTATTTTATAAAGTAGACTCAGAGCATTTCGATCCTTGTTTTTGTTCCATCTCAAAATTTTGAGTGTAACTATTCTCAATTTCACATCCAAGGTTAGTATTTCCTGATTTTAGAAAACAACTATCCACTTAAGTCTCCTTTTTGTGAACCATCTTAGTACACTTACCCATAATTCCACCAACTCTACTAAATAGTTTACCGTACGAACAATAAAAGTAGAGGCTTTGAAAGGAACTCCATGAAAACCAAGCTCTCTAAATGGTGACAAGGTAGGTGGATTCATTCCAGATGAATCTCATGTTGGTTTCAAGGGTAAAACCAGTAGCCTTTACCTCCTGAAGGAATAAAAAGTCCTTATTCCCCTCAAGATTAGTGAATCTTCTAACCATGTATTTTTAGTCAAGGGACTGTAAACCCCTCACATTCAAATATGTACAACTAAGATTCATTATTAATTTATATATTTATACTTGGCTCTTTGTCATTCCTAAATAGCTCAAAGTATTTAGGGGATTTTCCATCACTTTCTAATCTTTTGGAGGTGGGGACAGGAAGGACTACACTAGTCCTTTTTCTTTTCTTTTTTCTTATATTGATGCATACCTTGCTAAGTTTGAAAATTGAACCATTCTTCTTTTCCCTCCTCTTTGGTGCAAGGGGATGAGAATTTTTGGATTCCTAGTTGCCTTCAATGGCATTCACCTTGTCTAAACACCCATTAGGTTTTGATGGTTCAATGGTATTGCCCTTTTCACTTTCTACACCCTTTCTAGGGTCAGGATCCCCATTAATCCATTTTCTTTTTTCTTTTTTCATGGGGGCTAAGACAACCCCATAATTCTTGATTAGGGTTCTTGAATTGCTTTCTATTTTATTTGAGCTTGCATTGTTAGGGATAACACTATCATTTTCAAGAGGACTACTAAAACTTACCCTTTTCTTAGGGGATGTTGTTTTATTTATTCCCAACAAGGTACAAGGTGCCCTTAGGGAATTATCTCCCATTTGCAATTCATTCCCCATGTTAGAATGGTAAACCCTAGAATTATTTTATTGATTTGGGCTAGGAGGTAAATGTGAGTTAGTGCCTTATGGGAATCCACTATCCTGTTGTTGGATTTTAAAATAACAAATGATACTTTCAACTAGGAGGGATTCTAGCCTTAATTCTTTATTTGTGGCTGGGAGTCCTTTGTGAGAGCCCAAATCATTGATGTTTTTACATAATTAGTATTCTTCCTCAAGAAGTTTATCTTTTATTTTGTTTTCAATTCTTATGTTGTTCCTTATTTTTTCCAATGCAATTTTTTGCATGTCTTTCTTTACATCCATAGTATTCTCATTGATTAAGATTTGATTAGTTAGGTCTTATTTTTTTTCGGGAGGGTTTCCATATTATTGTTTTTATTAGCACAGTTAATTCCATAGAATTCCTCCTCTAAAATAGGGTCAAAGGAGTTTGGCGTTGAGAAATCAAAATGAGTTTCAGAGGTAGGAAGATCCTGCTTATGGATTGTTGGGGGGGTTAAAACCAAAGCCCCATAAATTTTGGCTGGAGAGGATATATTTCCCTCTTATATTAACTCCACATTTAACTAAATTGAATCTTCCTTATCCCCAACCCTTGGAGAGGCTAGGAGACTCGAAGATGAATTAGTTTTTTTCTCAATTGGCACCTTCTTACCCCCTCAGGCCTCGCCAAAAGTCGAGGCTTGGGGATTCAAATTTTGGGTAAAATCCATCTTTTCAATATCGGTATTAAACTTTTTCCTATTATTATTTTTGGGATGATAGGGAAATTATTTTGAATGTGCACCATCCCACTTGCACAAGTAAAAAGCATTCAACCCACCCAAAACTTCAATTGGGCAAGAGTGAACATTGTCATCCAAATGAATGTCCAAGGCTTCCAACAATTCTAGTCCCAGGGTAAGGGAGATTAGGGATCATGCATTCATGTTTGAGAGGGACACACATGGTATATCAACCTTAAGAACATTTCCCCATGGGACTCAAAATTTGTGGGATTAAAGACTATAGGTCCAGTGGGACATTTTTTACTAGAATCCACCTAGGGCATAAAAGTGCCACAATTTCTTCAGTGTTTTCCCCATGGGACCCAAACAGTGTTCTGAAAAAATTATTACCCACATTCTAGTAGGGATTTTTTAGAATCTTTTGATGCATATAATGGGTTTTCAAGAAAATTAAGAACAGGCCTTGGTAGATCATTCGACAGAATGAAACCAAGACACCCATTTTCTTTTTCCAGATAGTTAAAAGCCAGTTGTCTAAAAAATTTCTAGCAAGTATATTTTTAGAGTCAATAGCCACCATGAATATGGCTAAATTTTTTAACCTAACCCTCTTATATTGTATGGATTCTTTCATGTCTTCATTTGAAATGATGGACATTTTCAATTGGCTATGGGAGGAACCCTTAGCTTATCCCTTGCCATCGTCACCAAATACCTCACCACCACCACAAGAGAGAGCAACAAATTTCATGCCCACCATGACAGAGGGAGTTTCTTCCTACGAAAGATGTCTTGAAAAGTATTAGAACCATATTTTGGTTTGTTGAGCGATTTTGATCCATTTGTAGGAGGCATAGAGGGGGTCATACGCCCTCCATTAATTTCACAATGGGTATGGAAGATCATACCTTAGTGGAGAAGGATTGTCCAACCCCACTGCCACTTGCCAATGAAGCCCTAGCCCTGCGGAATACGCCAACAACACCTCTCAGACCACCCAAATCCTGATTTGCCTCTAAAATAAATTTTCCAATAGTCCATGGATTTGGCATAATAGAGCTTGTTAATTCATGAACTTGAGGATTTTTGCATGGCCACCTAGCATAACAGACCTTGCTTTCCAGTGGAGCTATGTGTTTCATGAGTGATTTTACATCCTTATGAGAATACCATTTTGTTTAAATAATACGTTTGATGGATGAAATTTAGTATATGAGACAAATTTAAGACCGAGGTCTCTTTTTCCTTATCGAATTGAATCCTTTTTAGTACCAACCCTTGTGTTTGTGTTTTATTGTGTTTGTATTATTTGTCTTATATTGCTATGTGTTTACTTTGTGTCTTTGGTGTGTTTTCCTTGTGTCCTTCATGCATTTTCTCTGTGTATTCTTTTAAAATGTACTTTAATGATTGTTCTTTAAATGTCTTATGTATGAGTGAATCTTTTCTTTTTTTATATGCATGTTTGTCTTAACATTGTAGATTGATGAGATCCTAAGTTGGGGGTTTATGCACCCCTCAAATTGGTGTTGTCTTGTATTTTTAACATATTTATTCCTTTAGTGTGAGCATGAACATAAGATCATACTCTCACTAAAGTAGGGGCTAAATGTATCATTAAAAAATGTCACTCTTGATAATTTCCCTGTAGGTTTTTCTTCCTCCTATGTGTTTGGACATAATTATGCATTTAATTTCTTAATTATGTGTTTAATTACCCAATTTATAAAAAATATTAGAAAATTAGACATGGGAAATCAAATTATGCATTTAATATCTTGCCCCCAACACTTTTGATCCTAAAAAATGAAGGAATATAGTCTAGGGTGTCCTATACCCTAGACCAGGTTTTTTGGCTCCAAATTTTAATATGCCAGTGCATTCGAGGCCAAATATTGCTTCATTAACAGTGATATGTTTACAAAAAGAGAAGCTACTTACAAAAATAAAAATTCATCCATAAAAGCTAAAGTCATTCACCGTGAGAATAAGGTGAAAAGCTTATCACATGAAAGAAGTGAACATAAAAGAAAATAGAAGATTTATGGGAAATTCACATAATAAAAATTATTTCGAAAGTAAAAAATATAGATATATTTATTATATATTTATCATAAATATTTGTACTACATCATCATGTAAAAAGATGGATTTAACAACATACCTGGGGTCTTAGGAACAAAGAGTAAAAATAAGAACCCTTATGGTCTCAATAAATTCTTGTATATGCTTGATCTGTTCAAGGAAGAAGAGGTTCTCATTAAACTACATGAAGTGGGCAAAGGTCTCTATATTGTTGCACTCCAGTTCAACATGTAGCAGGGAAACTACTTGACCAACTTGCTCGTTATGTAGTGCAAATGCATTATAGATTGCATCACCAACCAAGCTCACACTCAGATGAATAGAAAGGCATCTCAAGGTGTCTTCAACATATAATAGATATCATGCTCTAACCAAGCACTCGATATCTCATAGCCCCCATTCAAAACTCTTGGAGGTGTGCATGATGTTGTACATGAAGTGCTTGAGTAGACTGAAATTGTGAATGTGCACATGGGACATAAAGTGCTTGCCAATAATCTTATGAATTACTTCCTCTTCCACATCATTGAAGATAAGGAATATTTCCATAAGTTGGTCTATGACCAACCTACAAATGATGTTGCACTCAACCCCCTCAATGGACATAAAATCACATGTAATACCTAGAGTTTTGTCACTCGATGTGCTCAACATTCTTGAAGCATAAATTAATATTGTGCAAGTAAATAGTGATGAAGTTGATTTATAGAAGGAAGAGAGAAAGATAGTAGATTTTTCCTGAAGGCAATTAATGCTAAAAGTACATCCAAATTGCCTCAAAATAAATGAAATCAACAAGATGATGTGATGGGAATTTATTGAATGAGATTTAGACATTGATGAAATAATCTAAATTTAAAGAAGTCACATAGAACCAATCTTAGGTGGCTTGCCAACAATCACTAGAAATTGAAGGTGGTGGATATTTCGCATGGGGGTAGGCCATGTAGCCTGCTTATAGCAAGTGACACTTTATTCTCCTGTCATATCGATCAAAAATAGGGATTTAATCATAACCACACTTAAAAATAGTAAGTAGTGACTACGTTATCATAATTTGACATGAATTAGTCAATTTTTGGCCAACCTTTTATTCGACTAGATGATGGTTGGTGTCTAAGAACCAATTTCCAAGAAATCCCAATCGGTATGATGTAAAATTTTAAATATCCCTTCGTTGGATATTGCAAGGGTTCAAAATTTTGATCCCCCTTGCAATATGATGCATGAGTGAGAATTGATTATAATAGAAGGATCAAATTTATATTTTTAATATATTGTTGTGAATATTTATTATCTGTGTGCAGTAAATTGTGAGTTAGATGCTAATATTTATGAATAAGTTTGTGAGGTTAGATGAACATATGGACATTCCATCCCTGTGAGGATGTGGTGTTTAGTGGTGTTTGATTCATTTGTTTTTCAACAAATGTTAAGATTATATTGAGTTGAGTCAAGAAGCTTTGATAGTCTAGTCTATGAGCTACAATATTAATTATTTTCCAGTCCATTTTTAGCATTGAAGTTAGTTTCTTTAGTTTTAAAAATATTTTCCTTCGCACCTATTTCATGGCTATGAGTAGATGTTAGTTTTCCTTTCCTAATTTTTGGTCATTTAAGCATACCCCACTTTCATATGTTTTAAAAAATGGGTGATCCCACAATAGTGGTTTACAATTTTTGGCCAAACTAGACACTAGAATTATTACTTTTAACTAAATCTTCACATTTGGGCACCTATAGTGGCTAAACAGTGAGGAATTTGAAGATGATGCAAACTAGAGTCTCGTCACATTTTATCTGTAGATTCTAAAAATATTTTTTTCAAATTTTTTGGAATTAGATTGCACTTCTTTTTCCATCTCCCACAAAAACTGGTTTTCTTCATAAAACAACATTTTTAAAAGTGACGCACACCGTATAACACATAAATTTTTTTCCATGAAGGATAAAATTCTAATTCTTTCGAATTTAGATTTGTAACTCCGATATCTAGTGCTTCCACTTGGTTAGATAACTTTTTATTGAATATTTTTTCTTTAATCAAGTTTTGAACTCAAGCTAATTACAATTTAGACATAGTGCGACCGTATAATGCGTAACGTTTTTATATATCAATTTTTTATTTTTTTTGTTGGATCAAGGACTTCAATATATTGTGAAATCATATTTTAATTTTTTTTTTTTGATAATTCGCTATTTTTCCACATGTGCAGAACAAAGACCTTCATTTTCGATGAAAAACCTATGTTTAATAAAACTAAAAAAATAAATATATAATAAAACCAAAACATATTAAAATTATATTCATTCGATAGCTCATTATGAGGACTACCATAATCATTTGAAATGAATTCATTTGATCCCCCAAAAGCTAAATCAAAAGTGATTTTTTATCAAGATTTTGATAGGTGTACAAGAGACTCATTTATAGGTATGGTTTAAAACTAGTGAGGTTCTATCCAAGCGGGTTTGATCTAAGGTGGTTTGATCAAACCCTCTTCAATTGGAATCCTTAAAATGGAAATTTTTAAGGCTTAAATCATTATATTTTCTAAAAATATGTGATTTCAGCAAAAAAATAGTTCCTCTTAGAAATTGTAAACTAGCTTTGTACGATCACCCAAATCAAAATTATATTAGAAGAGGGAGTTGTACCTTAGTCAAAATTCAGAGGAAGATCACCAATACAATGGTGATCCCTCAAACTATTGCTGATCGATTAGTCCTTCTTGGGGCATTATAGAGTCATTTTGTGTTTATAATCTAAAGGACAAATATGTCAACCAACACATCTAAATGAAGGAAGCGATTATGTGGAAGGAGTATCATGATGAATCATGCTAAATTATGAAGATGTAGCAATTTATCTTCTTCATACTAGTTGCAACAATCAATTGTGTTTGAAAACAACCTTTTGTGGGTCTATCAAACATTTAAGGCATCCATCCATCAACACCAATCAACTTGTGTGTGGAATCTCTTCATCAAGGGTTTTCATGTCAAGGTAACATAATCATTTGTCACTTATCATTTTAGTCAATTATTGTTGTTTTAGCCTTTTCTCGACCTAGGGTATGCTCTCTTAATCATCATCAATTTTTGTACGTGGAGGTAGGAATACCAACATGGGGTTTGAATTAGGCAAGCCCCTATACAAAAATATCTTTTCTGCTATTTTTATGTGTACAAGTTAGATTTGAAGGTTTCAACTAGTGACAATCTAGGGAAGCAAAGTGTAGACCTTAACCTACAATCTAGAATTTTTAGATCTGAAATAGAAGGAGTTAGATCTAGGGAATTCTTGTGCCCTAGAACAACCAATTCAAGCTAAAATTTATAGTGCAAGCTCCTCTTTGTCATCATTTTCCAGATCCAGGTTAGTTTTTGCAACTCTTTATTTTTCGTCTATCCCATAAATTACAGTTTCAGATCTAGGGCTATATGTCAAATAGGCTTGTAAAATTACACATCAAATTTACCACAACACAACACATCACAAACATAAATCACTAGGGGATTGGCTCTCCATTGTGGCAACAAGCAACTCATCAAAAATCTAGTCCATTTATTTTAAATGTTTAGTAAGTGAAAAAAGGGGACATCCTTAGTCTACCATTAGATATAGAACCACTTTCCTATGAAACACTAAGTACGACAAGGATATTCACTTTGACCCCTTTGCGATGGTGTTATAGGAGACAAAGGAGGATGAACACAAATATGTATAAGATTATGGCACCTAGGAAATGGAGTGGTCGATTGAGTTCTCTATTTAATATTTTTAACTATGGGTGAACCCAAAAAAGTGGTTTACAATTTGAGTGACGAAGGAAAACTTCCAAAAACCTCACCCATGCAAAAAAAATTCGTTTTGAGGGGTTCGAGCGAACTTAATGTTGGAACGAACCCAAAAGGGGTTCGCTCGAACCAGGGTTCGAGTTAACCACTTAGCATGTGGGAACCCACGTTTCCCATTGTGGAAAGGGCGTTCGATCGAACAAGGGTTTGAGCGAACCCATTAGGTTCGCTCGAACCCCCCTTTTCCCACCTTCCTACTCTCTGACACAAAAAGACTCCAGATTTTCGCCCTTCGAAGCTCGAGTTGAGGATGAAAATGGAGGAGACTTCACAGACCCAACTAGAAGATGGTAGTCCTTAGAATGAGCCATCCAACGAATATAATTTTAATATGTTTTGGTTTTATTATGTATGTGTTTTTTTAGTTTTATTAAACATAGGTTTTTCACAGAAAATCAAGCTCTTTGTTTTGCACATGTGGAAAAATAGAAAATTATCAAAATATTTTTTTTGAAAATATGTTCATGTTGGGTATTGATGTTCTTTTTCCATTAAAAAAATAAAATTGAATTTTGATACATACAAAAAAAATTATGTTGTATACAGTCCGCCTATGTCTGAATTGCAATTGGTTTGACTTCAAAACTTGATTAAGGAAAAAATATTCAATAAAAAAATATGAGACCAAATGAAAGTGCTATATATCATAGTTACAAATCTAAATTTGAAAAAAATAGAATTTAATCCTTCATACCAAAAACTTTATGTTGTATACGGTGAGTGTCACTTTTTAAAAATGTTGTTTTCTGGAAAAAACCAGTTTTCGTGGGAGATGGAAAAAGAAGTGCAATCTGATTCCAAAAATTTTGAAAAAATATTTTTAGAATCTACAGACAAAATGTGATGAGACTCTTCTTTGCATCATCTTCAAATTCCTCATAGTTTAGCTGCTATAGGTGCCCAAATGTGAAGATTTAGTTAAAAATAATAATTGCAGTGTCCAGTTCTGCCAAAAATTGTAAACCACTATTGTGGGATCACCCAATAACAAGAGCAATGACCACAATTTTTATCCAAGCTCAAGTTTGGTAGAGGATGGATTTTCGAGGACCTTTTTTTTTTAAAGGGAGGAGAGGATCTAACTTCTTTATATCATTAACTACTTTCAAATAATTGAAAAAACAACCACCATATAAATATTTTAAAATAAATGCAATACATAATAGCTTGAATCTTATTTTTATATTCCATTTATAAAATTTAAGAAAAATAAAAAATAGAATAAAATTCACAATCCAATTTGATGTTAAATTATATATGTGGAAGATAGAGATCATTCCAAGAAACATGTAAGATAAAGATGCAATCGATCAAAAATAAATACAATACATTTACACTATTTTGAATAATCGAAAAAAGAAAAATGGTTGTGCTCACATAAAAGGCCTATCAACTGAAAATAAACATGAAAGTGTTTCTATGCATAGATTTAAAAGTTGTAACTTTCCATGCAAGACACAATATCGAGAGACAATATTATTTTGCTAATGTACTTTTAATTTCTTGGTCAAAAAATTAAATTTTGCATTGAAAGAAGAAAATTTGGTGGGGCGGCCCACCATACTTTCTTATTTCCAATTGAACATCATTATTTCTTTAAAATTTATTTATCTTGGATTTATTTATTTGCGTCATGCTTATGTCCAGTTTTCTTGGCAACCAAGTTTGCGGCTGAAAAAGTTTCAGTGGACGAGATATATAACCACTATCGAGTAGTTTCCCTTGTCTCTCGTAAGGGCATAATGACCATCTCCTTACAATCTCCTCTTGAAGCCACTCTAAATGAATTTGACCCCCCTGTAATAGACATTTCACAATTTCTCCAAGAAATTGAGGGAGACCACCTTCAATTTCATCCAGAGGTTGTTAAACTTAGAGAAGCGTGTGAAGAATGTGGATTTTTCAAGCTGGTGAATCATGGAGTTCCACATGATCTTCTGCAAAAGGTTATGTCTGTTAGCCAGGATTTGGTGTCGATGCCCATGGAGGTTAAAGACACAGTCACAAACTCTAATCTCGCACAGAGTTACCTTCATAAACCCGGTATTCTGATTCCTTTTAAGACATTTTGGTTGATTGATATGCCCAATCCAGATTCAATCCTTGAAATGTCTCGAAGAAGGAAAATCAAGCTTCTTGTATGTTATCTATGTCTTGTTTTTTTTTTCATTTCACAATTATTTTTTAAATATAAATGTCTCGTAATTGAAAGCAAATAGGCTATAGATTGTTTTTATTAGGGGAATTGTAGGGACCCAGATCCCTTGCAGTAAGCCCTTCCCTTTGGCTTCTCTGAATAAAAGATAGCTATTGTTTACCATTATGTTACTATTCTTGTTACCATCAATTTCCCTCGGTGTTCATGCAATAAGCTAACTAAAGCAAACAATAGTTAGTGTCTTTTCATGCAATAAGATAATTAAAGAAAACATCAGTTTCTTTTCATGGAATAAGTTAATTAAGGGCACAGCTTCATGCAACTGCTTAGTTTATTTTGGCTAGTAGTCATGGTTCAATTTTTTTTGGAGTTTGCTGCTTATTTTTAAGCAGTCATCTAAAAAATATGCAATTATTATTTATTTGCATGTACGAATGAATTATTGGAGGAAAATAAAAAAGAGGGAAATAAATTTATGGACCCATTTCATTGCTTATTTCCACAATTATAAATTTGCATGGGAAAATTCTTGTTGCTTAAAATGAGCTTAAACAATTGCATGGAAACATGGAGTAAAGCAAACAACAGTTAGTTTCTTTTCTTTGCCTTTTATCAACGCAATTTCAGTTCCTACCATAGCTTGTAACTATTTTTCATGCATTTTTATATCTATTAAATATTGAATCTAATTCTGTTATTTTCTCTATTTTTTTTCTCTGTTTTCAATCTGCAATTTTTTCTTGTTTTTTCGCTAGATCTATAATTTATTTTGTAGGTTCAGCTACAACTTTACAATTCTCACTAATGAAATTCTGGTGCTATTATGTTACAATGAAGTGATAGGTACATACAATTTAAATTTTTCAAATCTTGCACAAAGGATAATTAAACTCATTCTTGTGAGCCTGGGGTTGAACGCTGAAACTTTCTATCACTCCAATTTCGAGAAATGTAAAGCCTTGTTACGAATAAACAACTTTTCATCTCATGTAAAATCTATTGGGGAGGAGGCTCTCATTTATCACGCAGATCGGGGTTGCCTGGAAATCCTTCACAATGATAAAGAGGAAGGGATTGAGGTTTGATCAAAAGAAGGGAAGTGGATCAATGTAAAGCCTTCCCCAAACTCTCTTATTGTTAACATAGGGATTTTCCTTAAGGTCTAAATTAAGCCTTTCTTTCTCTCTTGTTATTATAATTTATATATATTTTTGGTATGCAGTTAGTTAAGATTGTTAAGGTTTATTTGATTGCAGACATGGAGCAATGGTAGGTACAGGTGTTGAGCTCACCATGTCATTTATAAAGGGTGGAAGAATCATTTACCGGTTCCCTTTTTTATTACATTTGATGACGATGCCGAGATCCTAGCTTCAGAGGTGCTTGTGAATGAAGATAATCCACGGCGGTACAAACCTTTTATTTTCTCTAAATTGCAGACTGAATTGCGGAAAGAATTTGAGAAATTATAAAGAAGATAGAGAACAAAGTCAAAATGATGGAATGATTCGTTGACATATATTTTCTTTGCCATTCCAACGAGGTAGCTTTGTGGCAAGCCTAGTGTTTTATTTATATTTTTCTTTGATAAGTAGGTGGTATTTTCCACAACATGTAATTTGGCATTACTATCAAGATTCAACTGTCTAGTTTTACGAGTTAAACTCATTGACCCAACTTGAACATATTTTTCAAAATTTTATTTTGATAATGTACTATTTTTCCACATGTGTAGAACAAAGAGCTTTTTTTTCGATGAAAAACCTACATTCACAATAAATAAAAAATAAATATAATAATGAAATGATATTAAATTAAAATTATACTTTTTTGGAAGCTTAGAATAAGGACTACATACCTATAATTTTTTTCTTTTAAATGAACTCATTTGATCCCCCAAAAGGTAAATGAAAAGTGGTTTTTTATCAACATTTTGATAGGTGTAAAGGAGACTTTGTTATAGGTATGGTTTAAAAATAGCGGGGTTCTATCCAAGGGGACTTGGTCTAAGGTGGTTTGATCAAATCCTCTTCAATTGGAATCCTTTAAAAGAAACTTTTCAAGGCTTAAATCATTATTTTTTCTAAAAATATGTGATTTAAGCAAAAATCAGGATCTTCTAGAAAGTGTAAACCACTATTGTGGTAGCACCCACAACTCACTTCTTTTTTGGGTTTAAAATTAATCATTGGTTTGATTTTTTTTCAAGTTGGATTAAAATTGAACCTTAGAAACATACTAGATTTTGATTTGGTCTAAAATTGAACAATCAACTTCACACTTCATCTTGGTGCTATACAACAAATATATTATTGCTTTTGAGGTTTAAAATGAACATGTGTTTGTTGTGTTTTGTAATCTCTTTTATAAATTAATATCATTTAAAACGTTGTATGTGCTTCTCTCAAACCTCACGGAGATCTTGAGAATCAAAAGGCTTTTTGTGATATTAAGTTGTATAAGTGATTGCCTCCACACTTCAAATTTGGGTTTAAAATTGAACAAATCATTCGAGCATGAAGAAGAGGCATTGTGTGTGCTCCCGCCTAAATGCATCGGGTGTTCAAACTACGAATGCACTTATTTGCTACTGTTCACCTTTAGAGAGCCTACCTTGGTGGGAAAAAGTACTCACCCCAAGGGAACGACTCAAACCGGTAACGAGCTAAACACCAAGCTTCTCCCAACTGGTATATAAATTTGAATGTTGAGGAAATCTCATCATTACAGGAACTCCTACATACAAGTAGGTGATACTCTTTATATGATTTGATCTTACCTATCGTGTGGCTTTCTGAATGGGTGCCTTGATTAAGAGCCAAAATTGTGTAAAATCCAAAAATCCCTATCTATTTGTTTATGCAAGAATGATTATTCTAAATCCATCCCACATTTTTATGGATCTTGGTAGAGATGGCAAGTATGCCATGGGAGTTTCATAGGTATTGATTCTTGGATGACCCAAGAAGCGAGTGCACTATAAGGGGGAGCCTGCTTGGTCAAGCATCTAATCGTCCGCTAAGAGTAAGTGTAGCTGGATTTATCCAAGTGGGAACTCAAAAAATATTGTCTCTTTCATCCTAGGGTTGTGCATATCTTTGAAATCAAAACTCTTTGCTTGGATCTCAAATAAATGAAAAAAAACATTCATAAAATCCTCAAAATTTCAAACCCTTTGGGGGGAGAAAATAACTTTGATGAATCCAAGTGCTCTTGCTTGCCCTAGGGAATTCATCCTTAGAGGCTTCTAAGTATTTGGATTTATATCATGTAATTTTTTCTCACTAAAGTCAACATTAGGAAAAATTTTCATTGATTTCCTTGATTTCCACATAATGGACTTTGTAGGATGAGAATAAGTTAGGACATTATAAATTTATATTGAAGAGCTAATCAAGAGAGTGTTTGTGGCAAAAATAACTCATTAAGAAAAGTTAAGAACAATTGAACCCCACATAGTGCTTGGTATCTTTTGGTCATATGGTTTGAAATACTCTTAGGAAAAAGCATGTTCTTCAATATCTTGGTCTGTAAACAAATTCCTTAGGTTCATTTAGGATCAAAATCAAATATTTCATCCACCCCAAACATATATCATCTCCATCCCATAAAACAACTTTAGAGCTTTGGAAACATCATTATCTAAACTTGGGTACATTGTTAAAACATATCAAAATCATCTTTTTTAGTTAGGAGTGTGAGAATGCATCCTTTCTCATACCTCTAGTTAAATTAGCACCTCTTTGGACAATTTTATCCTAAAGATCACATCTAACATCTTAGGGTTTACAAGTTCATCATCCAAATGAAAACAAATCAAAATCAAATCCTAAAGTCTAGCATTAAACCAAAGTTCCTAAAATCTCAACACCCATATCACACACCCTTTCATCTTTCATCTCACCATTGGTCCTAAACACCTTAAAGGTTCACTTTTGCAACAAGGTCAAAACACAAGAAAAATATGGAATATAAACTCAATTCATACATCATGAGTAATCCAATTCAACCAAACTATCAAGGCCTTACAATACCAATTGATTGTCAAAACTCACATTTATACAATCCATACATAGGATCATTACCTCCTACAAATCTCAATGATACAAAAAATGTGAGTTTTCCCAATATAAATTTTGGAACAACTCCTCTGGTAGATTTAAATCAAATTCAAAACCTACAAACCTATCAACCAAACAATCAATGCATGAGTCTTATTCCAAACAACATTATCCCACCAAATTCATACATGCCAAATGTGACTGTACCAAATACAATCTTACCAAACATGAACACTTCAAATCCACACTTGGTAAACTTTGAGATAGATATGTTTGCAAATCATGCAAATTTTGTTCAAAGTCCAAATAATATGTTAACAAATCCATGTGTTGATCAAAGTCAACGTAACACCATGCAAAATTAAAGTTACCTAAATCAAGGAAACATGATTCCCTACCACAACAATGTTCAATTTCAACCTATAATTCTAAATCTAAACCTCATCCCAAATCAAAACATTGTCCAAAATCAATTTGTCCATGATCCCATGCAAACACCACAAGTAAACATTTCAAATATTCTTAAAGAAAAACCAAATCAACTATATCAAGGGTGTGAAGATCAAAATCTTCATCAAATTTTGCGAGATCAAATTGCTACACTTACCAAAAGAGTTGATTCATTGTGCCAAGAGACATCTTCACCCCAAAATCAATACACTCTTCAATTGGTTGAACCATATCATCAAAGCATTGGGTTGTGTTCCCAACCACATCAAGAAAAATATCTCCAATGTCAAGAGGTTGGATATCAAGATCAACAACATGAACAACAAACCCAATTACCACATCTCCAAAATCAATTGCCACAAGGTCAATTTAAAGTACAAATCTCACAAGCTAATGGAAGAAAATACACACCACTTGGGGAACCAATCAAATTGGTCATGCAATGGTTGATACAATAAAATATCATTAAAATCTCCATTTATGAGAATTATCAAGAGCCCCAAGTTAAAACCACTAGGGTATAATGAGAAGCACCTTTGTGATTTTCACAAAATAAAGGGACACACAACATCAAATTGTATTTGACTTAAAAATCTCATCCAAGACATTATTGATCAAAAAATAATAACTATTGGGGATAATGATCAAGATTCAACCACTAGTGATAGCAGTGACAATATCTCCACCACAATTGTTGAAAATTATGATCAAGATCAATCAATCAATGAGCACCTTGAAGAATTTTCTGTCTCATTCAACAATCAAATCAACATATATCAAGAGTCACTTTTCAATCATGATCAAAATCCACCAACAATACCCAACAATGATCCAATTCAAGAAATGTTAACACCATTGGATCCTATGGTTGAAAATATTGAAAATTTCTCCACCATAATAATTGAAAGCAGTGATCAAAATCTATCCATTAGTGAGCACCTTGAAAATGTTTTTACCCCATCCGAAGATGAAGTCAACATACATCAAGAGTCACTTTTTTATCATGATAAATACGCCTCAACAATATCCAACAATGATCTATTCAAAGGAGTGTTAACATTATTTGATCCTATAATTGGTGATCCTTCCACCGATGATCATGTTGAAAGTGTCTCTACATCACCTAATGAGTTAGAGGACATATCTCAGGATTTTACCCAAAAGCATGATCGACATCTTTCACCAATGTCTAGCAATGGTCCTTTCCAAGACATATTGATATCCTTCGACCTCATGGTTGCATATATTGAAGAAATCCTCAACTCAACATTTGATCCAAGTCCACTTAAAGATCAAGAGGATATTAAGCTACTTCCCATGCCTAATGAAGATATCCAAGAACCCTTTCTAAGCAATCCATCCTTTGAAACTGACCCATGTCAAGAATGTGATCCAAAGCATGTCAAAAGAAATTCTAAAATTAATCAAGATCAAGAATTCATATCTCCAAGGTACTACAATGATCTAATGAACACTCTCCTATCTATATGAGATGTCGCAAATGATGATTATATCAATATAGCACATACCCCTTCATCTACCCGTGAGATGCTTTCTTTGGATGGACATGCAAATGATCTTCATTCAAAACAAGAGTCTCATACTATTGATATCATTACCAAGGAACACAAGTCTCCTTCTCTTAACATTTATACACATGATCAAGATATAGAAAAATCTAAAGACACATCAGAAACGGGTCATGAAGAAGGCTTCTACATAAGTTGTGAATTAGAAACATCCTATGAAGGCATATCAAAAATGAATCACGAGGAAGAATTTTATGTGGATAGTGAATCATCAACACCTTTGGGAGAAGTATTAAAATCTGATACTTCACAAAATCAAGCCAAATATATCAATCAGGAAGTTATCCCACTTATAAAGGGTCATATCACTTATAAAATTGGATCACTCACCTTTTTAAGGGAAAATTATCTTATCAATGAGGAAGCTATCACCTCTGAAGATCCACGACAAAGTAGAGAAGTATTAGCACCTTGCTTCCAAGATAAATCATATCCTATTACAAATAAAAAATTTCAAGGAAGAGGATTAGGCCTACATGAATAGGGTATCCTAGAACCAGTGCAGAGTATTAGCAATCCTAAGCATCAAGGTCTTGGTTATTCAGTACTGGGGGAAACTTTATCTCAAGCAAACATCAACATAGGGAGCATGAAGGATCCTTATGATGAAATTGATGCCAATACTACAATAAACCACGTCATGAATCTTCATCTACCCATCACCCCATCCACGAATTGGGACCAACATCAAAGGAAATATTTGAATCAAAGCATGAAAAATGTCATCAAAGAAAAAGAAGTAGTGAAGAATGAAGGAAAAATCAAATACAAGTGGATATCAAAGAATACAAAGAAAGATTATCCCTATCAAACTCCATTAGTCAAAGAAACTATGAGGAAAAAATAAAAAAGGGAAAAGTATCCATCAAAGATGTCCACAAAGGAAAAATCAGGCTTCTCAAGCAACATACAAATTATATAAATTTGTCAGTCCTAATTCCATACACACTTCCGTATCCACTCATCATTGCTCATCTTCCCAAGTTTGGAGAGTCAAAGGTTCCAAGCTGTCAACCAATCCATCTTTTGTTCCTAAACACACAACACCATCCCTACCTCCACACATGATATCCAATTCTCACATTGACCATGTATTGGCAACAACTCTTCATCATAAGGATTCATAAGACATTCTATCGTGATGTGTGCATAAAGACAAAGTTAAATCCAATATCAACAAAGTACATCAGGAATCTCAAAAGTTATATTCAAGTGCATGTACCTTGGCAAAGTAGCTTCTTCAAATAGGATATTGATGGCACATTATGACAAAAGAATCTACATTGGCACCACCAAGTGATTCAACATGAGCTTAAATATTTTGTAAAAAATCCAAAAAAATCCAAAAATCCAAAAATCCAAAAAAATCAGAAAAATGATTGAAAATAGTAAAAATAAAAATCATTCTCTAGTTAAAAATACTTCAATGGTACTTTGGGCAAGTACCATGATGAAAACATGGCAAACAGGTTTCATGTGTAGAATCGAGCATCTACGTGTGCCACTTCGGGTGAAAGCATCTTATCACATCCATATTAAAGCCAACATTTCCTCCATATTATGTATAATAAATACATTCATCCATGAACCATTTATCCAACCCATTGCCATCTATCTACCTTATCTTGATCTTGGTAAAAGTTGGGTGCACACTTTACACTTGTTTATAGTAAACATCTTGACATGGGTCATTTTTATTGATCCTATCCAACCCAATTTTATATGAGACTTGAAGCATTATCTAAATGAGCATCCTCTATTGAAACACCTTATCTTATCATAGGATAATCCTTGACACCCTTTTCATTCTTATCGTATCTATCCATTCATATACCGATCCAAGCATCCACCCATGGAATTCCATACATTGCTAGACACTGGGGGAAAATATTTACATCTTGCTTTGGGAATAAATCTTGATCTATATATTTTGACTTATGTGGTGATTTGAACATTGGCCAAAGTAAAATCAAATTGGTCAAGCATTTATGAGAAAAAAATCCAAATCACTAGCCCATGGAATATTTTGACAAGACGATGTTCCTTATCAAGCTTTATCTTTCATCAAACATAAATCCCAAAAATCAATATCAGTTGCATCTAATGTGTACTTCAATGTCATGTCAAATCATCAAAACAATTTTGTTTCAAATCAAACTTCAAAATCTTGATCAGTCAAATCCAATCAATCTATCATCATCTCGGGATATCCTTCCCAATCCTTGTATTGTTGTGTATCCTCAACAATGTTATCATCTTCAATCCATCATCATCTCGGGATATCCTTCCCAATCCTCGTGTTCCTTAACACTATCCTTGCATTTTTGTGTATCCTCAACAATGTTATCATCATCAATTAATCAATCCGATCAATCAACCCTAACTTGGTTTTCAAAAAAAACCTAAAACATACTGTTAGAATATTATTATTCTGCAATCAGCAGAACTGTCAGCCCCCATGTCAGACTGAAGACTTCCAACTTGCAGCCTGCATATACCCCAACATTAATTTTGTTAGGTAATTTTGAATTTGATTTGAAGCACTCATTTTTGAGCTTGAAGCAGCCAACAAATACCTGCAGCTGCCTAACAACATTTATGGAAGTAGGTAAATTTGAATTAGAAAAAGAAGCGCTCATTCTCATGAGCCAAAAACAAGTAAAAAAAAAAATGGATTGAGTTCGTTGAAGTTAGTAGAAAATAGAAGAAGCAAGTTTCGAAGAAAAGCCTGCAGTAGGAGCAAGAAGAATATTCAGCATAGAAGAAGGAATGTTTGTTCAAATAACAGTAGCACAGAAGAATGTTAGCAGACGTAGCACACTGACAGCTGCAGCTACAGGATTGTAGCAGTTTATGTTCTAGGTGTGAGAGTAGCACCGTATGTATTGGACATCTGTCCAAAATAGTGTAGTATTATTTTATGTTGAAGAACAGAGAATATACTCTATATTTTTTTATTTTGGAAAGCAAAAGGAATATATATTTAAATCTGTTTCAGAAAAAAATACTTCTGCTGTCGAAGTGTGTCCTCTGTGTTATTTTGTTTCTGTCTGTCCATATAGTCACAACATTGTTTCTATGTCTTATTGCACCCCTGCCTTTCCCAACAATTGGTATCAGAGCCCTGTTTTTCTGGGCAATCAATCAACTAGTCAGTTAGTTTGTTATTTGTGGGTGTATTGGGTAAAGCCCTAGGTTATCTAGGCATTAGTTTATTTTCTCAAACCTTTAAGAAATATGGCAGGAGGTGATAACAAAGGTTGGCAGCAGCCACCAAATTTTGATGGACAAAATTATGACATATGGGCTAAGAAGATGAGAACCATCTTAGTTGCAAATGAACTATGGGAGTTGGTCACAAATGGGTTCAATGATATCATAGACCCTACTGCATTTGTAGCCCTTTAAAATGCACAAAATAATCAATTGAAGGAGACCCGAATGAAGGATGCAAAAGCCCTCAGTTTGATTGAGGGAGCCTTGAGTGAGGCTATTTTCACACATATTGCAGCATCAAAATATGCAAAGCAAGCTTGGGATATATTACAAAATAATTATAAAGGGACTGAAAAAGTGAGGTCAGCTAACTTGCAACTATCAAGAAGAAATTTTGAGACTCTATTAATGAAGGATAATGAGTCCATTTCAGATTTTTACACTAAGATTTCAGCCCTAGTAAATTAGCTGCGAATCAATGGAGAAACAATGGAAGAGCAAAGGATTGTTGAGAAAATCCTAAGAAGCCTACCCACTAAGTTTGACTATGTAGCCGTTGCAATTGAAGAGGCAAATGATTTGTCTCAAATGACTTTGGATGAGTTGATGGGTTCACTAAAAACCCATGAGTAGTGGTTGAACAGATTTGCTCCTTCCCTAGAGCAAGCATTCAAAGCTCAGACCAATGGAAGAGGTCGAGGAAGAGGAAGGAACAATAGAAGTAGAGTTCAAAGAGGTAGAGGCAAAAGTAATTCTGGAAGAGGAGTTTCTGATAGCATAGAGGAGTCGAGCAGCTCACAGTCAGCAAACCAGTACCAGCAGAAGAACAACAGTTCGAACCAGAGGAATGACAAAAGTAATGTGTAGTGTTATTACTGTCACAAATATGGCCATTATGCTAGTGAATGTAGGAAGAAGCAGCATGACCATGGAGGCCAAAATGCTAATGTAGCTAATGAGAACAAAGTTGAAAATGACAAGCAGTCAAATGTTTTCATTGTATCCAACCTTGCTGAACGTAGCAATGATGAAGTATGGTACTTGGACAACGGATGCAACAACCACATGAGTGGTAACAAGAATTTATTTTCTTCCATTGACAGTAGTATGAAGACTGAAATCAAGATGGGAAATGATGAGAAAGTCCCCGTCATTGGAAAAGGTGTAATCAACATCCAAACAAAGAATGGTGAAAGAAAGCAAATACAAGATGTATATTATGCCCCCGACATGAAGCATAACTTATTGAGCATTGGACAAATGGTCCAAAATGGCTACAAAATCTTGATGGAGAATGGAGAATGCAAGATATTTGATAGAGGAGGTAGCAAGAAAGTGATGGTTGTAGTGCAGATGACGAGAAATAGAATGTTTCCTCTCAGGATGCACATAATGTCTGCGACAGGAAAAACAGACCGACAACAACAACATTGTTCACCGGCACTAATAGCAGTCGCTCAACAGTAGGTAGTCGAACAACAGTCTGCATTCAAGACAGTCATCAAAGACCCATCCAAACTATGGCACTTAAGGTATGGGCACTTAAGCTTTTCAAGTTTGAGTTTATTATCTAGGAAATGCATGGTTAGGGGTTTACCATCTATTGTAGAACCCGATGACAAATGTGAGGCTTGCACTTTAGGAAAACAACATAGGCAACCATTTCAATCTAGGTATTCTAGGAGAGTAAAAGCACCACTAGAGTTAGTGCACTCAGATTTATGTGGACCCATGAAAACCCCCACATTGGGAGGAAACACATATTTCATGACTTTCATAGATGACAATAGTAGGAAAATATGGGTCTATTTCTTGAAAAACAAATCGAAAGCCTTTGAGAAGTTTAAATGGTTTAAGGAAATAGTTGAGAAGGAGAGTGGTCACTATATCAAAGCCCTTAGAACAGATAGAGGGGGAGAGTACATCTCCAATGAATTTTTTATTTTTTTTTAGGAATGAGGGCATTCACAAACAATTCACAACTAGGTATACTCCACATCAAAACGGAGTGGTTGAGAGGAAAAATAGGACCATTCAAGAAATGGCAGCAAGTATGCTGAAAGCCAAAGGGTTGTCACACATATTTTGGGGAGAAGCTATAGCAACAACAGTCTATATACTGAATAGATGCCCCACAAAGGCTATCCGTGATAGGATTCCACAAGAAGCGTGGACTGACAGCAAATGGAGTGTTGAACACTTAAGGATTTTTGGGTGTGTGGCATATGCATTTGTGCCAAAAGAGAAAAGGCAGAAATTTGATGATAAAGGAGAGAAATGCATCTTCATAGGCTATAGTGAGGAGTCAAAAGGCTACAAATTGTATAATCCCATCACCAAGAAGGTTGTGATAAGTAGAGATGTTATTTTTATTGAGAATGAAGCATGGGATGGATCAATGGATGACACCACAGGAATTTTAGTTACAATACCCTTAGATGATGAAGAAGATCAAGATGATAGCAACATAAGGGGAGCTCAAGAAAGCAATAATATAGAGAGAAACTACCATAGAGCATTGGAAAATAGCAGCTCCGGTGATGTGCAACAGAACAGTAACAGTTCTAGCAGTGTTCAGCAGAACAATAGTTCTGGACAGAGACAGCAGTCTGTCAGCTCAAGAATTCAGCAAAGCAGTAGCTCCGACAGTCAACAACACAATAGCTCCATGAATCAGAGTAGCAGCAGCTCAAAAGAAAACTTAGACCCTAAGCTTGCATCATTGATGCCAAGAAAAATGAAAAGTGTAAGGGAGATTTATGACAACACAAGGTATGCTGATTTTCATGAAAATTTAGATTTTGCACTATTCTCCTATAGTGATCCAACATACTTTGAGGAAGCGGTGAAATAAGAGAAGTGGTGTAAGGCCATGGATGAAGAAATGGATGCTAAACAGAGGAATCAAACATGGGATTTGACAAACTTACCCAAGGGTAAACAAGTGATTGGAATGAAGTGGGTCTACAAGACCAAGTGTACAGATGAAGGAAAGATTGAAAGACACAAGGCAAGACTTGTTGTGAAAAGGTACAAACAACAGCGTGGTATAGATTATGATGAGACATATGCACTGGTTGCAAGGCTGGAAACAGTGCGGACAGTCATAGCAGTTGCAACACAACATCAGTGGAAAGTGTATCAGATGGATGTAAAGTCAGCCTTCTTAAACGAAGTGTTGAAGGAGGAGGTATATGTGGAGCAGCCACTTGGATATGAAGTCCCAAGTCAAGAAGACAAAGTGTATAGGCTCCGAAAAGCTCTTTATGGGCTGAAACAAGCACCTCAGGCGTGGTACAACAGAATAGATGCCTATTTGCTGAGCAATGGGTTTAGCAAGAGCAACAGCGAACCCACACTCTACATCAAAGCAGTACAAGGTGACATTCTAATTGTTGTTTTGTATATAGATGATCTGATTTTTACTGGTAACACTAACAGGAGAATTGTTGATTTTAAAGAAGTGATGAAAAATGAATTTGAGATGACGGATCTAGGTTTGTTGAAGTATTTTCTTGGGATAGAAGTTCAGCAAACAATGCATGGCATTTTTATTTCTCAATCTAATTATGCCAAATAGATTTTAAGGAGGTTCAAGATGCATAATAGCAAACCTGCCCCCACACCAACAGCAACAGGTCTGAAATTGCACAAGATTGACAGCAGTAAGGATGTGAACCCAACCCTCTACAAGAGTATGGGTGGAAGTTTGATGTATTTGACATCAACTAGGCCTGATGTATGTTGTAAGTTTGATATCTACGTTCATGGAGGAACCTAAGGACACACATTGGCAAGTAGGAAAGAGGATTTTGAGGTATGTCAATGGAACAACCGATTATGGCATTTTGTATGCAGCATCTAATGAGTTCAAGTTGGATGGTTTCACAGATAGTGATTGGGCAAGAAATGTGGATGATAGGAAGAGCACATTGGGATATGTCTTTAACATGGGATTGGGTGCAATCTCATGGGCATCAAAGAAGCAGCCGATTGTCTCTCTCAGCACAACAGAAGTAGAGTACACAGCAGAAAATGCAGTAGCTTGTCAGGCTATTTGGTTGAGGAGGATCCTTGTAGATTTACAACAACAACAAGATGATAGCACAGTCATTCATTGTGACAATGTGTCCTCCATAGCGCTGACGAAGAATTCGGTCTTCCACGGATGAAGCAAACACATTGAGATTCGTTATCACTTCATAAGGGAGTTGGTAGAACAAGTTGAGATAGAATTACAGTATTGCAGATTCGAGCAGCAACTCGTCAACATCTTCACCAAAGCATTACCGAGAGACAATTTTGAACACCTAAGAGATAGGCTTGGCATTGTGGATAGCTTCGAAGATCAGCTCTGGAAGGAATCTACAGAGTGACAGCTGACTTACAGATTAAGGGGGAGTGTTATAATATTATTATTTTGCAATCAACAAAACTGTCCGCCCCCATGTCAGACTGAAGACTTCCAACTTGCAGCTTGCGTATACCCCAGCATTAATTTTGTTAGGTAAATTTGAATTTGATTTGAAGTGCTCATTTTTGAGCTTGAAGCAACCAACGAATACCTGTAGCTGCCTGACAACATTTATGGAAGTACGTAAATTTGAATTAGAAAAAGAAGCGCTCATTCTCATGAGCCAAAAACAAGTAAAAGCAAAATGGATTGACTTCGTTGAAGTTAGTAGAAAATAGAAGAAGCAAGTTTCGAAGAAAAGCCTGCAGCAGTAGCAAGAAGAATATTCAGCACAAAAGAAGGAATGTTTGTTCAGACAACAGCAGCACAGAAGAATGTTAGTAGACGCAGCGCACTGACAGCTGCAGCTACAAGATTGTAGCAGTTTATGTTCTAGGTGTGAGAGCAGCACCGTATGTATTGGACATCTGTCCAAAGTAGTGTAGTATTATTTTATGTTGAAGAACAAAGAATATACTCTATATTTTTGTATTTTGGAAAGCAAAAGGAATATATATTTAAATATGTTTCTATCTGTTTACTTCTGCTGTTGGAGTGCGTTCTCTGGGTTATTTTGTTTCTGTCTGTCCATATAGTCACAACATTATTTATGTGTCTTATTGCACCCCTACCTTTCCCAACACATAGCACTGATATCATCACATATCCATATCCAAATCATTAAAATCATGCAAAAATCCAAAAACATCCAAAGCATGTCAAAATCCAAAAATAGATTAAAAAAAGTCAGAAAACATGAAAAATATGGTATTCGAACTACGTCGTCTCTTAGCTTAAACATAGCCAAGACCATCATTAATGACCCCTCGAGACACAAAATCCAAAAACATTCATAAATCTCAGAAAAAAGAAAAAAATTAAAAATCAAAACATTTGTAAAACATCTCAAAATCCCAAAAACAGCCTCAAAATAGTGCAAAACACCAAAAACATCAAAATATTTGAAAAATCCATCCATCTCCATCTCTCTCTCACCCAAAATAGTCTCATTCATGTAATAAATCAACCTTCATTTTTATCCTTTGGTAAGTCAGTCAGAAACAAGTCTAATAGGTTTAAAAGTAAAAGGTCAATCGTCAAAGTCTCAAGTCTAGGTCCAGTAAGTAAATAAGTTGGTCAACTCTTGGTATCAATGGCTTATCATCTAGTCAATCCCATATTACCTGATCACAACATGTCCTAGATTACATCCTTCCTACAATCGAAATCAACATCAGGCATCACCGTAGTTTAGTCTTGGCTAGTGGTCTGAAGAACATTAGCTTGTTTGTTTACTTTATCTTTATCTTTTTGACTTATCTTATTTTGTGCTCATTCCAAAGACCTCTCAATGATTCCTAATCAAAACAGTTTAGAGAGAAGGGAATGAGACAATGATCATTATCTTTTTATGTACTATGCTTGTTGGATTTTCTTGTAATATAACTTGGTCATGCGTGCTTTGTTTGGTTTGTAGGGGAGATGTTTTAGATGTTTTGTTGACCACATAAGAAAAAAATATTTTCTATGTTTTGGTCTGAGATATTTAGAATATCATAATTGCATTTTGAATAAGGTTCCATATGTCAGGTGTGAACAAGAGTACTCTTATCTAATTGTCAAGTCAAAGTCCACCACACTAGGTGCAATGCCATCCTGGTTCTTTATACCTTGATGCATCGTACCTATGTGTGTTATCAAACATAAGGAAAGTTATGCTCTTTACTTCTCCAACCCTTGGATAAGAATTACATCATCATCATATCTAATAAAGTCTCGATGACTCATAGACTTGTTGGACTTTTGCATCTTCTTGGATTCAAGGGTTGATCCCTCTAATTCTTCTATCCTCTTTCATGCTAACATGGTATCATTTCATCAATGCATCCATCCTACATTCATAAAACATCTGCACTCTCATCCTGCATAATCATGTCATATCATCATAGGACAACATCATCCATCTCATCCATCTCACATGAATTGCATCATCATTTAAGTTGTTTAGGATAATATAGATTTGTTATTCTAAGCATCTTAATAAGCCATCTCATTTGCATCATCATCATATAGATCTGTTAGTCTAACCATCCGTACATCCATCTTGAACCTCTTTGTCGCGAGATTGACCCTCAAATTGAACTTTTTGCTCAATCTCTCGAGGGAGCAATGTGCCAACATACTTCTTCCCCCTAGGGCATCCAAAAAAAAATCAGGAAATTTTTTGAATTTCAATCTTGGCGGCATCATTCTTTGAATCAATGCAATAGGAACATTGCTTCAAAGAGGGGCAAAATGTAGACATGCAAATCAACATCATGTATCTAATGTTCTTCATTTAATTAAATAAATCAAATTTATTTAATTAAATTTCTAATGTTCCTCA
The DNA here is from genome assembly GCA_007115665.2 of Sequoiadendron giganteum. Classification (NCBI taxonomy): domain Eukaryota; kingdom Viridiplantae; phylum Streptophyta; class Pinopsida; order Cupressales; family Cupressaceae; genus Sequoiadendron; species Sequoiadendron giganteum. The sequence continues at coordinate 213,814,635 of CM021108.1, forward strand.
TTTAATTAAATAAATCAAAGTTATTTAATTAAATTCCTAATGTTCTTCATTTACTTGAATAAATCAATTTTTATTTAATTAAATTACTAATTTTCACATTCCTCTCATTTTGATTTAAATAAATCCAAAAAATTTAAATAAAGTTTCATATCAACTAACCTCCATCTAAGTTAATTAAATCCTGATTAAATCCTAACAGTAATCCTCTTTTGTCTAGCTTTCGCAACTTGCACAAGAAATTCATTTTAAATAATTATCTAATTATCTCTATTTTCCCTCACAAGGCATATTCCCAGAGAATATTCCCTCATTAACTCCATTTGTGTGACTTTATTGCCCAAAAAAATTCCCCCCCAAAATCTCTCAACCATATGCATTTAAAGCCATATTTCTAATTTCAAATCCACCTAACTTCATTTATTTACGAATTCATCAAAATGTGCTCATTCCTCCTCCAATCACATGTGGACGAGTGGCCTTCTCTCATTGGTTGGTATTTTTTCCCACATTCATCCAAGTCTTTCAGTCTTCCAACCTTCAACCTATAAATTGATGGCATTCTTCCTTCAAAATAATCGACAATTTTAGCATCTTCGCTATACACATTCATTTTGGAGCATCTTCATCACATTTTGTTCATCACATCAAGAAGCTTATCAAGGGGGTGGGAAAGGGAATCCTTTCTAGATCAAGGGAGCACCACTCCCACTATGGGATAAGGTTTGATCATGTTTTCATGTGCTTTCATTTAGTTGTTTTTATTTCTTACTTCTTTGTTTTCATATGTAACATGATGAAGTATCTCATAGGAGCACCTAGTTTGCTTTGTTTAAACTTGACATATATGATACTGTTTGTTTAGGTTTGACATTTGAAGGTTGAGTGCTCACAAACAAATTTAGTGAACCAATTGTAAATATTAGTAATTATTTCTCTTAGTTTCTTTGCAATGCAATTTAATTCTCCCAAGAATCTGGATTTCCAGATAGACAGATGAGCATAGTGAATGACATGCCATGTATTTTATAAACATGATACTATTTTTTCTTGATGAGCATGTTGCTTTTGCAGATAAAAATATGCATAATTATAATCATGAGATATGTAGTTCATTGGTTAAATATTTGTAAAACACGTACCTCATTTAAGATTGTGAAGATAAAGAAATAGAGGAGCTAATTTGGCCTGCATAGAATGTAGGGAATGTTGGACTCAAGGGAACATTGAGAGGGGGGGGGGGGTGAATCAGTGTTCAACAAATCTTAACTTTATTGATATGAAACTCAACCATTCTGTCATTACATTAAAAGAAAGATGCAAGCATTCAAAGGAAACATTCATATTACCATAACACAGATAATTTTCCATGGAAACCCTATTAGGGGGAAAAACAAGGTGGAGGTTAATCCACAGTTTGAGTACTCAAATAAAACTTTACAAAAGGAATGCACTTGCATTCAAGCACACTGTCTAGAGCTCATTGTTCAAAAGAGAAGGCTCACTTCTTTACAAAATTTCACATTAAAAGCATCTGAAGGATGAAGTAAGATAGTAGCATCTATTCATGCCAGATTACAGTTCTCGTGAATCTCATAGATTTGATTCTGGAGCAGCTTTCTGATTTTGCACTTTGCTATGATCTTTTATGCTCTTCGCATCACACATAGAAAAATTCACACTATTACTCTACTAAATTTCACACCATATTCGTGTTCCATATATTCACTATCTTCACACACTTCTCCACATATGACACACACAAAGTGAAAAATCCGATCTCATATATATATACATATATATCCGCTATCAAGGATTTGTTCATTCTTATGTCGACCTCATAAAAAATTAAGTTCTTCTCAAATGTTGGCCAAATCCACTACTAATTCTTTATGCACATCCTCCAAATTCTGTTAAGACAAAGAGAGAACCTAAAAAAACATAATAGATAACGAAAACATTTGAGTAATTACTCCTTATACATCCGCGATTACTATATTTTCCAGGTCAACCTTTCTAGCACATATAACTAATAGATTAGTGCACCGAATCTCCTAGATCACGTACCAGTGAATGCGTATCAGTATACTTCACAAATAAGCATCAACAAACATCAAAAAACCTTCCTTGGAGATCCACAACACAAAATAATAGTCTGATGAGGTATTCCGATAAACTTTTATGCCTATAATCGGATGCCTTGTTCTTTACCCTGTTCTGTCGGTGTAAACCAAAACTATACTATAGATCGAATACATGACTTAGGTTTCCATCAATGACAACACTTACAAGCCATATGCCAACAGGGAAATACTATAAAATTCGTGGCATTTGTCATGACTTTAAAATTCATGGAATTTTCTAAGAAATTACAAATCATCTTTGCCATGAATTTTATAGCATTTCTGACTGCATGCACTAGAGGGAAAAAGTGTTTTGATGCATGTTCCTTGAAATTTTCACATGATTATTATGTGCATTACATGCTGTGTATACGTCTACTTCACCACAGGTGCTCCAAAAATATGTTCATCACTCCCAACTATATAATTTTTGCATATTAAAAAATAAATTTGGTGAGCCAATTGTAAATATTATTAATTTTTTTTAGTTTCACATTGTCTATATTGATTTTGCATATATACTTACTCGAGTTTTATGCTTCCTTTTTTATTTCAATGGGTAGAGTACAATATATTTTTTGAAGTCAAATGAATGATTGTTTTCCTACAAAACAAGACACACCTTTTAATTCAATGGGTAGAGTACAATATATTTTTTGAAGTCAAATGAATGATTGTTTTCCTACAAAACAAGAGACACCTTTTAATTCAATTTTTCTAACAATGCAAAGTATGTGTATCGTGTCATCACATTCTTCTTTTGGTGAGGTATGTTTATTTGTTTTCAATCAAAGATGGTGTGAGTGAGTCTTCAATTGGACTATGAATATCTTTACTCTCTAAGTGATATTTGCCCCTATATAATCCTTTTTGTGTTCATAAAATTGTATAAAATTTATCAATATAATATTTTCACTTTCTTCTTGAATAAATGCATTTACATATTTATTTTTATTTGGACAAAAATTCAAGTTTTTATTCTATTTGGTCATCCGTTTATTATTTTGTTTTATCTAAATCTTTTTTATTTTTTTCATACACGAATTAAGGAACATGTTTTTACTAGAAGCAATTCATAAAAAAACTGATATTTTTATTTTCAATTTCCTTGTAATTGACTACTTTTGAATCCTTTCTACTTTTCACCATTTTATTTTACTACTACTAACCCATAAATCACATGCATAATAATGCTTTTATTTCCAAAATTATGGACTAAATACTACTTATAAAAAATATTGAATATTAAAGATCTTTCTTTTTTCAAAATATCATTAGTGATGACCATCATAACTAATATTCAAATAAAAAATAGTCACAATAAATAACATCAAAGTAATAAATTATATAGTACCACAGAATCATTGCAACAAATATGCCATACCTTTAAAGAATATTTTTTTATTCAGTATTAGTAATTAAAGACATGACTAATAACTCTTTAAAAAAGGAGAATCCTTTAATGTTTCATACTTTTCATAAATATTGTTTAATCCACAACTCCAAGTTTGTCATGTATTTGTATCCATATGTATCTTAAGATAATTAAATAATAATCAATTGATTGATTGATTAACTTAGACAGAAAGGTCAAATATAGATGTGCATCTAGGTCTAATAAATATAAAACTAAAATAGAGATAAAATTATATCATACCTTTAATTTTGGAGAGAAATTATTATTATTAAAAAAATTAATTATTTAAAAATTTAAATTTTATTTAATTTTTCAATTGTAATTTTTTAAGAATAAATTTATTAAAAATCGTTTTCGTTAAAAAATAATTTACTATGGATTCGTAAGATTATTAATTAAAATTATTAAATATTGTATATTAATAAGAAAAAAGTTATTAATGATTAATTACTTAAAATTAAAATTAATGGACACATTGCAAATAATAAGGTTCGTTCAACATGACCTATGGATTTATTTTACATTTTCATAATCAAATTCCAACTAATAAATTTTGATGTGGAAACACAAAGATCAATTTTTTATTTTATGCAAATGGTTCTTAATCTCGCATGCATTGCATGTGAGATAGGAATGTAGAAGTGAACTATAATATGAGGTTTAAAATGCTTTCCAATGTTCCAATTAAATGAAGACATATAAAATAATCTTTTTGCCAAAATTAAGTGATTTATAATATGTTCAAGTTAGGTGATTCAAATTGATATCTTTCAATGCACACATAGGTTCGCTTTAACTTTAATACATATGTATCAATATGCTTGATCTATCCATCTAATTATCTATAATAATATATAAATTGATTTTCCAACATCTCTCTTCATTATGATCTACTCCATCTATTTTATCTTAAATAAAATCTAAAACCATAAGATTCACTTCCTACTATAAACTAACCTCACGTTATTTCATATTGGCATATTAAAACGCTTTTCCTTTTTCGATTCAATAAAACAATTGCAAATATTATTGATTTTTTGCATTCCGAATTTTTTTTTGTTTCTTGCTTCCCATTGAATAACCATTTGCAATAAGACCCCTATCGACTGATTGTTGCATACCTCTGCATACAACTGCTAGTGAATAACTCAAAAAAGAAAAACGGATGTGCTCACATAAAAGGCCTATCGACTGAAAACACACATGAGAGTGTTTCTATGCATAAGATTTGAAAGTTGTAACTTTCCGTGAAAGACACTATCGAGAGATACAAAACAGAAAGCACGCGCGAATAAATACATTATTATTTTGCTAACGTACTTTTAATTTCCTGGTCAAAGAAGAAAATTTCGCGCTGAACGAAGAAAATTTGGTAGGGCGGCCAACCATACTTTCTTATTTTAGATTGACCATCATTATTTCTTTGAATTTATTTATCTTGGATTTATTTACTTGTGTCATGCTTACGTCCAGGTTGCTTGGCGGCCAAGTTTGCGACTGAAAAAGTTTCAGTGGACGAGATATAAAATCACTATCGAGTAGTTTTCCCCTCGTCTCTCGTAAGGGCATCATGACCATCTCCTTACAATCTCCTCTTGAAGCCACTCTGAAAGAATCTGATCCCCCTGTAATAGACATTTCACAATTTCCCCAGGAAATTGAGGGAGACCGCCTTCAATTTCATCCGGAGGTTGTTAAACTGAGAGAAGCTTGTGAAGAATGGGGATTTTTCAGGCTGGTGAATCATGGAGTTCCGCACGATCTTCTGCAAAAGGTTATGTCTGTTAGCCAGCATTTGGTGTCGATGCCCATGGAGGTTAAAGACACAGTCACAACCTCTAATCCCGCGCTGAGTTACCTTCGAAAACCCGGTATTCCGATTCCTTTTGAGACATTTTGCTTGATTGATATGCCCAATCCAGATTCAATCCTTGAAATGTCTCGAAAGATATGGCCCGAGGAAGAAAACTCAAGCTTCTGGTATGTTATCCATGTCTAGTTTTTGTTTTTTCATTTCACAATTATTTTTAAAATATAAATGTCTCGTAATTGAAAGCAAATAGGCTGTAGATTATTTTTATTTGGGAACTGTAGGGACCCAGATCCCTTGCAGTAAGCCCTTCCCTTTGGCTGCTCTGAATAAAAGATAACTACTGTTTACCATTTTGTTACTATTCTTGTTAGCGTCAATTTCCCTCGGTAAACAACGAACGATCTTCATGCAATAAGCTATCTAAAGCAAACAGCAGTTAGTTTCTTTTCACGCAATAAGCTAATTAAAGCAAACAACAGTTTCTTTTCATGCATTAAGTTAATTAAGGGTACGGTTTCATGCAGTTGCTTAGTTTATTTTGGTTAGTAATCATGGTTCAAATTTTTTAGGAGTTTGCTGTTTATTTTTAAGCATTATTTTTAAGCAGTCATCTAAAAAATATGTAATTATTATTTATTTGTATGTATGAATGAAATATTGGAGGCAAATAAAAAAGAGAGAATTTTCACAATTATAAATTTGGATGGGAACACTCTTGTTGCTTAAAATGAACTTAAACAGCTACATGGAAACATGGAGTAAAGCAAACAACAGTTAGTTTAGTTTCTCTGCCTTTTATCACTGCAATTTTAGTTCTTGCGGTAGCTTGTAACTATTTTTCATGCATTTTTATATCCAGTAAATATAGAATTTAATTTTGTTATTTACTCTATTTTTTTTCTCTGTTTTCAATCTGCAAGTTTTTCTTGGTTTTCCGCGAGATCTATAATTTATTTTGCAGGTTCAGCCGCAATTTTACAATTCTCAGTAATGAAATTCTGGTGCTATTATGTTACAGTGAAGCGATAGGTACATTCAGTTTACTTCTGTCAGATCTTGCACATAGGATAATTAAACTCGTTCTTGTGAGCCTGGGGTTGGACGCTGAAACTTTCTATCACTCTGATTTCGAAAAATGTAAAGCCTTGTTGCGAATAAACGGCTTTTCATCTCATGGAAAATCTATTGGGGAGGAGGCTCTCATTTCTCACGCAGATCGGGGTTGCCTGACAATCCTTCACAATGATAAAGAGGAAGGGCTTGAGGTTAGATCGAAAGAAGGGAAGTGGATCAACGTCAGGCCTTCACCAAACTCTCTTATTGTCAACATAGGGATCTGCCTAAAGGTCTAAATTAAGCCTTTTTGTCTCTCCTGTTATTATAATTTATATATATTTTTGTTATGCAGTTAGTTAAGACTGTTAAGGTTTATTTGATTGCAGGCATGGAGCAATGGTAGATACAGGTGTGGAGTTCACCGTGTTATTTATAAAGGGTGGCAGAATCGTTTATCGGTTCCCCTGTTTATTACCTTTGATGACGATGCCGAGATCTTGGCTCCAGAGGTGCTTGTGAACGAAGATAATCCACGACGGTACAAACCTTTTATTTTCTCTGAATTGCAGACTGAATTGCGGAAAGAATTTCAGAAATTATAAAGCAGATAGAGAACAAAGTCAAAATGATGGAATGATTCGCTGGCATATAGTTTCGTTGCCATACCAGCGAGGTACCTTTGTTGCATGCCTAGTGTTTTATTTATATTTTTCTTTGATAAATAGGTGGTATTTTCTACAGCGTGTAATTTGACATTGCTATCAAGATTCAACCGTCTAGTTTTATGAGTTAAACTCATTGACCTATGTAGCATGAGTAATGGTTCACAAGAACCCATCTCATTATGATCATTCTGAAGTTTTTCATTGGTTTAACATTTTCTAATGAAAAGACAGAATTTAATTTGAGGAAATGAGTTAAGTTTATGAGGAAAGTTAAAATATAGTGAATAGAGTTTGATTGTTTTCCTGTTATCTTTCAATTGGGTCTATTGATATGCTGTCAAAGCAGTGAATGCATTTTGATTTGCAGGTTCAGTGTATCTTATTTTCACTAATTTTTGGAGATCTTGGAATAATTATATAGACTTGATTGTAATATTCTAATATTTATAGTTTTAAGTAAAGATGGAATGGTAAGTAGTTGTTATTAGCCATTCTGATAATAATTTGCTAACCTCTATTTGTTACTTGTACAATAATTTTATCTAATATATTTTAATATCAATTGAAAGAAATGATTAGCACTTGTATTATTTATTAATAAAAAGTTTCAGTTCTATATTATTCATTTCAAAATGATTATTTTCATCACAATGTATAATATTGTACATCATTATACAATACAACAATTACATGCTAATTTATGAAGAATTAAAAACTAAGAGGATTGAAATATAGTAGAAAACTATTGCATGTTTACATGTACTAAAGCATGAACACATTGAAAAGAAAAAGTAAATAATAATTGTTGCATAAAAAAATTAATAGTAAACAATAAAATTAAAAATAAATCATGCAAATTTAAGCTCAAATCATGACATTTGAAAAATGACATAAATTATGTACCCTTTATTGTTTGAGTGTTGCTTAGAGTTGTAATGGTGAAGTGATCTTACCCATATTATTTCCCATTTGGTTTGAGCTCGTTCTTTATGGATAATATTGATAAGTGATTTTTTGCTAGATTTAATTTTATTTTAGTGTATTGATTTTTGTATATGTATTTTATGTTTTAAAATTATCTTATTTTTTTAAAATCATTTTTATACATGATTGATTTAGATATATTTTGAAAATTATAGAAATTATTTTTGACGTTTAAGACATCAAATTCAAATTTTAATGTTTGTGTCTCCTTTTAATTAGTTTTTTTGAGTTGACTTATCTCAATTCATATACATATTAAAATCTCATTGTATTAAAGCCATTCATTATAAACTTAACATGGGGTAAGAGATGCAATGAATACAAGGTGTGTTGATAAAGATAATCATTAAAGGATACTTCAATTCTAAAAGAAAAATAAAAGAACAAAATCTACATCATCATCACATAGACCATTTTCATATTTGACAATATTTTCACATCCTTGTTAATTCAATCCATCAAGGGTAGGACTAAGGAGATTTTTTTCTCCTATTAAATCAACAAGCTCGTTGAGGACCTAACTCTAGACACCACCTTGATAGTCAATTATCTAGAAAGCAAAGGAAAATATTTTTTTGGGAACACTTTTTGTTAGATCAATTCCACCCAACTCAGATTCATTTTACACATCAGCCTAGGCTCATCATAGTCAAGATCAAATTTTTAGGGTGTGGGATTAATCTACATTAGTTTTTGAGACACTATAGATTTTGAAGAGCATATTAAATAGATGCAATTGATTTTTTGGCAATAGTGAATCCATTTAACACAATTTCAACACCAAAAATATTATCATTAATCCCAAAGCTAAGTACGTGCCTATTTGCCCTTTTAATTCCTATACTTTTATTTTAATTATTTATCACATAATTTATATCTAAATTGCTTGATAATTAGTCTCATTTATTTAATTAATCTAGATACTTATATGTAAGTATTCTTAGAATCTTGGAATCCTTTCTTTCCTTTCTTGGGTTTCAGTTTTAGTCTCTTGGGGCTGTGCTTCTCTTCAGCTGGTATTCTCTAGCAACTATGTCTTCCTGTGGTTGGATCCACATTTTTGTATCTCCTTGCGGCCTTTCATCTTTTAGGAAATCTTTGATGTTTTTCCATTCAATGTCCTATTGTGGTATCCGTGGTATCTTTTGTGTTTGGCTTTAAGCATTTTACCTGACCCTCCCTTTTGAAGTTGGTTTTTCATCAAGTATGGATCTTATAGCAGTGCATATACTGTGAAATGCCATTCGTTCCCAAATTAATTCCTTTATGGAAGGATCTAATGAATTGTTACCAAGGGATCTTAACTCAATATTCAATGTTTAAAAAATTGTACTTCTGATTAGTGGCCTTCGTAAATTTGATCATGAAGATCTGAAGTCCAACACAGTTTTCATAGGATTCCATTTAGCTTCTCTAGTGCTTTAGTGGTTTTGGGAGGTTGTGCAAGGTTTTGGCTTGATGGTTATGGTATGCTTATTGTTGTTTTCCACATGAACCTCATTGGTTTCTTTGGAAGGGTTTAATGCTCCTTAGGGCATATTTGGCCCTCATTGGTTTCAATTTCTTAAGGAATATGGAGCACTAGAATGTCTGGCTTCGGCTCACACATGCTAAAGATTTTAAATTACTTTAATATTTTAGTTTTTTTGTTATGCATATCTGCATTACTTTGTAATCTTTCTTTTCTATTTTCAATAAAACATTTTTAGTGGCCCTATCACTTTTAAAATAAAATAAAATTAATGCATAGAAGTCCTTACATATTTGGTAAACCTAATATATATGTATATTTAAGTATTCTTAGAAACATTACATTGTTGGTGACATGGAATTCCAGCTTGGCTACATTAATCTCCCCTTCCTCGGTTGCCAACTACCACTCCATCCACCGCATTTAATTCATCTTCCCTCCTCCTTCTTCTTGCTTCTTTTTGTTTCTAGAATTTTCCTTTACCCAACGTATTCAAGAAGCTTCTCTTGTCTCTTGGAAATGAAGCTCTATTTTATAAAATGAAAGTGTAGAAAATACTCTATTTTTTGAAAAAAAGGAGGATGTATCAATTTTGAAGAGAATGACACAATTGTATTAGAGAACAGGAAACTCTATTTCAAAAAAGCATTAATGAAAAACTCTATTTTTCTTCTAATATCATTGGCATAAATAATTACTCTATTTTTTCCTCTTTGTTTCTGTTATTTTTGTTGTTGTGGCTTGTCTCTGTAGAAATTTGTTGTGTTGTTTATCTCTTCTTTTCCTAGGAAAGTGGTACGAGAGCCATTTAATGAAGGAGTTAATATCTTTGGCTTCAAAGAAAGCATAGGAGATTAAAGCAGTCCTTTTGTTGAAGTTGTTGAAAAGGATTGTAGCTATTGGCAGATTGTAACAATCAGACTTTGATTGGAGGAAGATAATATTTCCCATGAAGAAGTTGTAGGCACCAGATTAAGAGAAAGGTGAAAATATTAGACTAGGATGAAAACTGGAAGGTTGCAACCAACACCTAGAAAGCAAGGGTTTGCAAGATTGAAGAAATTTAAAAAGATTTGCAGAGAAAATCAAGATTAAAAAATAGGAAAAGGGTTTTATTGCAGAGACAATTTTTATTTTGAAAATCATGGCAAGAATAAGTGGAAGTATTGCACAACCACAGATTCCAATCTTTAAAGGAAAAAAATTATGACTATTGGAGCATAAAAATGAAAACCTTGTTTTTCTCTCAAGATGGTTGGGACTTCGTTGAAAATGGGTTTGCTGAACCAATAGACCAGCAAGCATATAAGGCACTTAAACAAGGTGAGAAGGATATTTTGAAGGAAAACAAGAAGAAGGATGCTAAAGCATTGTTTATCATTTATCAAGCAATGGACGAGTCAATTTTTCCCAAAGTTTCAGCTACCACAAGATCAAAACAGGCATGGGAAAGTTTGCAAACAACTTACCAAGGAATAGACAAGGTGAAAATTGAAAAATTACAAATTCTTAGAAGAAATTTTGAAAATATGCAAATGAAGGATTCAGAATCAATAGAATCATTCTTCACTCATGCAATGAGAATAGTAAATTGGATCAGATCCTATGGAGATACCATTGAAGATTGAAAGGTTGTAGAAAAAATACTTAGAAGCTTATCTACAAAGTTTGATCCAGTTGTAGTAGCTATTTTGGAGGCCAAAGATCTTACTCATCTATCAGTAGAATAATTAATGGGATCACTCTTAGTACATGAGTAAATATTAAATTGATCAAGGTCATCATCATTGGAAAATGCATTCAAAACTCAACTTTCATTTGGCAGAACAAGAGGGAGATCAAATTACAGCAGAGGCAGATGAGATTTTACACCAAGAGGAGGAAGAGAAAATACACAATTTGAGAGAAGAAGACCAACATCAAGCCTACATGCACATTCTTCACCACAAGAGGAAGGGGGAATAGTCATTCGCATAGCCATCATCAATGAGAAAGGTATGATAAATCCAACACCCAATGTCATTACTGCAATAAATTTGGGTATTATGCATCAAAATTTAGGAAAAGGTAATATGACATGAATACGAAAAAGCCACATTTTACAAATGAAAACAAGCCCAACACTAATGAAGAAAACACCATATTGATAACATGCAATGTAGCACAAGAGAGTTCCAAAGAAGTTTGGTTCTTAGACAGTTGTTGTAGTAATCATATGAGTGGGAGTAAGGAGATGTTTGGAACAATCGATGACTCAATAAAATCAGAAGTAAAATTGGGGAACGATCAACGAGTTTTAGTCATGGGCAAAGGGTCAATTCACATAAAAACTAAGCAAGGTGAGGAGAAGCATATTTTAGATGTATATTATGTTCTTGGATTGCAACACAATCTCATAAGAATTGGGAAAATAGTGAAAAAATGATATAGAATATACTTTGAAAATGGTGAATGTGTGATTCTAGACAAAAAACCAAGCAATAGGCTGATTGCAAAAGTTGAGATGGCAAAAAATAGGATTTTTCCACTTAAAATTCAAAGTGAACTATTTTTAGAGCCACAATGATTGCAAAAGGTTGTTGAGTTAGCTTTCAAAGCTTCATACAAAAATGAATCATGGTTATGGCATTTAAGACTTGGTCATTTAAACTTCAAAGGGTTACAATTGTTATATAAGAAAAGAATGGTACATGGATTTCCACCAATAGAGCCACTTAAGACAATATGCGAGTGCTACATATTGGCAAAGTAACATTGGAAAACATTTCCAGTTGGGGAGTCTTATAGGAAAAATCATCCACTTGAGGTAGTGCATTCAGACCTTTATGTACCTATGCAAACACCATCCATAAGTGGAAAACTCTATTTCTTGACATTCATTGACGATTTCAGCAGAAAAGTATGGGTTTATTTATTAAAATACAAATCAAATGCATTTTCTATTTTTAAAGAGTTCAAGGAAAAAGTTGAGAAAGAAAGTGGATACTATACCAAAACATTGAGAACCCATCAAGGTGGAGGGTACATATCAAATGATTTTCAGAATTTTTGCAAAGAAAATGGCATAAGGAAATAATTTACAGCAAGGTATACTCCTCAACAAAATGGAGTAGCTGAAAGTAAGAATAAAAAAATTATGGAAATGGCTCGAAGTATGATTAAAAAAAAACATTTACCAAATGAGTATTGTGCTGAAGCAGTTGCATGTTCGGTATACATACTAAATAGATGTCCAACAAAAGGAGTGCTAAATAAAACACTAGAAGAAGCTTGGAGCAAAAGGATGCATAACATAACACATTTGAGTCTTTGGATGTGTAGCATACTCATTGATACTTCAAGAGTTGAGAAAGAAACTAGATGATAGAGGAGAGAAGTGTATATTTATGGGATATAGTGAGCAATCCAAGGCATATAAGCTATACAATCATATCACAAAGAAGCTAATAATAAGTCGTGATGTTGATTTTGTTGAAGAAAAAGCATGGGCTGTCAACATAGATAAAACAACTACAGTTGCACCTAGTGTTCCACAAGAGAATGAAGAGAATTAGACTCAAGGTGTAAATCCTACTACACAAGCAAATTTTCCTACAATACCTTCTAGGGAACCTACCACTCCAAATCCTACTAATCCAACAAGTAATAATAGTAGTGAGTCCTTTAATCCAACACTTGCATCACTAATATCGAGGTCTATAAACACTTCAAAGAAGATACAAAGTCTAAGGGAGATATATGATGAAACACAAGAGGCTGAAAATGATGATTTATGCTCTAATTTTGAATTCTTAGCACAAGTTGACCCAATTTATTTTGAATATGCAATTAAGGATGATAATTGGATTGCAGCCATGGATGATGAAATTCAATCAATTGAAAAGAACCAAACTTGGGATCTAGTAGAGCTTCCTAAAGGCAAGGATGTGATTAGAGTTAAATGAGTTTACAAAACAAATTATAATGCTGATGGAAAATTAGAGAAACAAAAGGCAAGACTAGTAGCTAAAGGTTTCACACAATAGTCGTGCATAGACTACAATGAAATATTCACACTCTTGGCAAGATTGGATACCATTAGAATGGTCTTATCTATTGCAGCTCAAAAAAAATTGAGGGTTTATCAAATGGATGTTAAATCAAAATTTTTGAATGGCATTTTAGAAGAAGTATATATAAAATAACCACCTGGTTATGAAACTTTGGGAGAAGAACATGATGTCTACAAACTGAAAAAGGCATTATATGGTTTGAAGCAAGCTCCTAGAGCTTGGTACATCAGGATAGACTCTTATTTTGTGAACAATGGGTTTAACAAGTGTGACAATGAACCAACTTTGAATGTCAAAGTAAATGAAGAATAAAATTTGATAGTGTGATTGTATGTAGATGATTTGATATTCACAGGTAACATGTCAATTGACTCATTCAAGGAAGCCATGGAAAGAGAATTTGATATGACTGATTTGGGGCTGATGAGATATTTTTCTGGTATAGAGGTAAGTCAAAATGATCATGGAATTTTTATATGTCAAAGTAAGTATGCTAATGAATTTTTGAAGAGATTTAAGATGGAAAATGTGAATCCAACACCTAAACCCGTTGCATTGGGTTTAAAGCTTAGCAAGGATGAAAAAAGTCCTAGTGTTGATGCAAATTTATTCAAAATATTAGTTGGAAGCCTTTTGTATCTAACCACCACAAGACCGGATATCATCTATGGGGTTAGTCTCATTTCTAGATTTATGGACAAACCAAAAGAATCACATTGGAAAGCTGGAAAAATAATTTTAAGGTATATAGCTAGAAGAAAGAGATTTGGGATTTCGTATACATTTTTAGATCATTACAAATTGATTGGATATATAGATAGTGATTGGGGAGGTAGAATGGATGATAGAAAAAGAACTTTGGGGTATATCTTTCATCTAGGATCAGGAGCTATCTCTTGGACATAAAAAAAAACCTATTGTGATACTCTCATCAGCTGAAGCAGAATACGTTGCAGCCACATCAACAGCTTGCCAAACAGTATGGATGAGAATATTTCTTTTAGATTTGAGGCATCCACAAGAAGAACCTACATAAATTTTTTGTGATAATAATTCAGCAATTACTTTATCTAAAAATCATGTCTTTCATAAATGGAGCAAGCATATTGATAAACGATATCATTTCATTCGAGAATTGGTGAACAATGGTGACATATATCTTGAGTTTCATAGGACTAAAAAATAACTAGCATATATCTTTACAAAGCCACTTGCAAATAATGTTTTAGAGAATCTCCAGGAAGGAATTGGAATTACAAACCTACATGGCAGTGAAGATTAAGGGGGAGTGTTGGTGACGTGGACTTCTAGCTTGGCTGCAGTAATCTCCCCTGCCTCGTTGCCAAATACCACTCCATCCACTGCATTTAATTCATCTTCCCTCCTTCTTCTTGCTTCTTTTTGTTTCTAGACTTTTATTTTACCTAACGTATTCAAGAATCTTCTCTTATCTCTTGGAAATGAAGCTCTGTTTTGTAAAATGAAAGTGCAGAAAATACTCTATTTTTTGAAAAAAAGGAGGATGTATCTGTTTTGAAGAGAATGGCATGATTGTATTAGAGCACAGGCAACTCTATTTCAAAAATTCATTAATGAAAACCTCTATTTTGCTTCTAATATCATTGGCATAAATAATTAATTTGTTTTTTCCTCTCTGTTTTTGTTATATTTGTTGTGTTGTTTATCTCTGTTTTTTCCAGCATACATTATTGGTGACTTTGAAATTTTAAAATGTGACCCAAGGTTTTCCCTCAAGATTTCATCTCCCTTATTTTTATTATATTCTTTTTGCATATTTCTTTGTTGATCAACTTTTTTTAGGGCATTTCTTATCATTAATTGATCTTATTACACCCTACCCATCCTTGTTTTGGCCTTTAAGATTACATTTCACATTTTTATTTATTTATTTGAATATTAACTATTTTAAAATATCAAGCCTTAGATCGGTATTATATCATACCTTTTATCTTTTAGAATATTTCTTGTTCTATTCCCTACACATCCTTGAAAGTTATGTAACATTGATACATATTATACCATGGATTCTCATGGTTCAATCCATCTAACCTCTATAACTGAAAATATTATATAAATTTTAACAAGTTTATTTACATTATCTCTCCCATATTTGATACTTTCATGGATTTCTACAATAAAAATTATGGTTTTTAATATATAGACATATTTTTCATCATTCATATATCTTGTTATTTAAAAAAAAAAATTAGACACAATTACACCACTTATCCATGGGTCTTATGTTTCTTATAATTTTGTTATTTGTAGTGCTAGGGATGTGCTTGAGCATTGCAATATTATAAATTTTAACACATTTCCGTCATCTTATGACATGCTACATATATTTAGATAATATTCGAAAGGATGTGGGTAATTTCTATTGGGTACACATTTCCTTCATGATGAATTATTTATTTATCATACCATTAATTATATCATATCATTTATTTATCACTGTCATCATTAATAATTTATTTATCACAATTATCATTTATTAACTTTTTCCATAATTTAATCAATTAATAAAATAATATTTAATTATTTAATTAATTTGAGCTAATTATTGATTTTAAAATATATATTTTTAATTAGCTATCACAAGTTAACTCATTCTTCTAAATAATAATTTATTCTTCTCATTACTTATTAAATGAATTTATTTAATTCATTATTATCCTTTTATGAGTTTCATTTGAAAATTTTACATAATAAGTTAAGTCATCTTATTCACTTCTCCAAATTGACTGCATAATCAATTTTGTTAAATCTTAGTCTTTGATCGTATCCTTTCCATTCATTTAATTGATTGGAAAATCTCTAAATACCATAATTCCCCTTATCATTTTTATGTCTAATACTTTATGCAAGTTTACTATACTAAATTTTATTATTAAAAAATCATTTATTGTTATGTTGATGCATTGTATCCACATCCATTCATGAGAAAGACACTACAATATTCTTGATATTGAGGTTTATGATGGAAGCCAATAACTAGGACATTGTTTGCATATGTTTTCAAGTTCTTATTTTTACATTTCTATTTTTTAGTTCATTCATTTTAATAATCCTAATGTGGTGATGCTAATCCATTTGCTAACTGTGTTGTGTGTAATTTTTTTTATATTTTGTATTTTTTAGGTTTCTTATCCTTTCAAGCAATTCTAGAGATCTAGTTTTTTCTAAGAGGTTCCTAGTATAAAATAGACATCATAGTTGCATATGGAGAGGTTGATATTTTAAACATACAAAACTTTATACTTTTGTTGCAATATTTTCTTATGTTTTTGTAAATAACTTGTACAAAATTTTGTATGATCATATAAAATTCATATTCTTGTACATTTTATTAATATATTCATTATTTTTAATGTATATTTTATATACTAGTTGTATATACCACAACATATGGTTTTTATGATTGATGTACATAATCTAACATGCATACACATATTTTTGTAGGAATATACATAACCATACATTATATTATACATAATTATTTGTATATAATAGTATACACATATTTGTAGGGTTATATAATCATTAGAAATCATGAATATCCATGGCACATAATATACTAATTTTTACAATGTATACATAGTGAAAAGTGTGATATACATAACAACTACATACCTTAGCACATATACACAAACCCTTATGGTGATGATATACGTACTATATAATGGTGTATACATAGTTTCTTGGGTTGTATACATACACTAGGGGTAAAAATACAAAGATGTGTCACACTTTTATAAAGAAAACAACCAACACTGATCTAACTTTTAAACTTGAATCCCTAAAAAGTGCCATATATGTTTTGAATTTTGAAATGATGTAAACTAATAAAATGTGTATTTTTTCTATACTTTATGTTAGTCTGTTTTGAAAAAAAATGTAAAATATTTGAAAATAGATTTTTATAAATTAGTGTTATAATTTAGTTACTAATAAAATGCTGAAAAAAAAAAGTTACATGAGACATCAATCTTTATATAGTAAAATTTATTTTTTCCATTCAAATTTTTTGTGTGCATTTATAAATTGAAATTTTAATGCATGGATATATTTTTTTCAATTTTGATAGATATATATTTCTAAATAAATATTAAAATGTGTGTGTATTAAAAAATAATTGTTCTCGTTTGACATTTTTCTTTCATGTTAATTTTTTATCTAAAATAGAAAACATATATATATTATTTTGATATAGATTCTTTTATCTAGTGCATCATATTTTTTTCAAATATTTAATAAGTTTTAATTTTTTTTCTTGACACGGTAATCAACCTAATATTTTATGCTGATAACCTAGTTTTAGTAAAAATAGAAAATAAATAATAAATAATGATTAAAATATTAAAATATAAATATTTTTGAAAACTACACTTATGAATCTACAAAAGGGTATTTTTATATTTTAAAAGAATGTTATTTGCATGAGTAGGAGTTTTTTTTTATTAGCGATAAACAATTTTTGAAGGGGCCCTAAAACCCTCTACAAACAAGAAAAAATGCAACAAAGATAAAGAAAGTTGGCTGCCCAACCAACACCAAAAAATAGGCTGATGAAAGAACAATCAACACCCCATCAATAGATAATGACTAGCCAAAACAAAAAAACTAGACAAAAAGAGAACAAAACAAGCATCATTTAAATAAGTTCCTTAAGAATTCTGGCTGCTTCTAGATCCTTAGAAATCACCTTGTCATGCATTTCCATGATCTCCTCCATGTCTTTCCTTGGCACTATTTTGCACTTTTTGGTTTTGCTCCAAGTGCGAGTGCTCAGCCCCATGCCCAAGTCCACAACTTGTAGCTCCTTATTCGTATTATCCCCCACCTCCTTTTTCATCAACTCACTAAACAAAGACATCCCAGTCAATTCCATCACCTTCTCATTCAGGAAAATAAGACCTTCAATCGAGGATTCAAGATTCTCTTTGCTAAGGTTGATAGTTGTGTTAAGATTTTTACGCAATAGTAGATAATTCCTCTCTGACGTTGACAACCTCATACCATAATCTCTCTTCAAGTTGGCCATGTCTTCCGCCATAAGGCCAAGGATGGAGTTCAACGATTTAACCAAACTGAAGATTGAATCCTTTTTCTTTAGGCTTCTGAGAGTAGATATATTGCTCCTAGAAATCGTGTCATGTTTGTTATGGAGGTCCTGAACCTCTTGAACCAACTACATAAGAAAATTAAAAGAAATATCAGCCACTTACTTAACCAGACTAGAGGTTTGCGTGTAGTCCATTGCACTGGAGAACAATCCCCTCCCCTAACGGGAAATCATGGGTGGATCTTCTTGAAAACCCTCACAAAAATCAACCTTGGTATTATGCTTATCCTTAGAAGTCAACACATCATGAGACTCATCCACATCCACCACACTGTTCACTTTCCTAGCAACAACCCCCCCCCACCATCACCATGAACTAGGTCCTTATTTCCAAAATCTGCCACCTCACTGACCTGGTTAGCCCCTAAAACCTTTGGAAACTTTTCCTCATCATCCTTGGAACACACCAGCCCTTGTTTCATGGTTTTCCTCCTACTACCTTTACCCTCTGCAACTTCTTCATCGCAAGCCTCCTGAATTTTAAATTTAACATGCGGATTGGAGGGTTTCACCTTTTTAGCAGAGGTCTTCCCACCATACTAGGGGGTTTAATCCAAGTATATGTGGTAACCATCCGATCACACATCATACTCCTCCTCAATTTTAGTACCCGCACTCTCAACCACCTCTTCAATCTAAAATTTCCCACTCCCCTTCTCCCTCTTCTTTATCTCAACAACATTAACAAGAACAAGGGCCTCAATAACATAGTTAACCTTAATATGATCCACAATAAGAAACATTAAACCATCATGTAAGAAAGGGTTCCTCATATTCTTTCTATAATTCACAATCCCCTCTTCCAAAGAAAAGAGGAGATAGAAAGGGAAAGAGATGAGCTTACCATGATAGAAGTGATTGAGCATCACAAAATGATGGCCATACAGAGTCAAATACCTTCCATCCAAGGTCAAATAACACATCAGCACCATGGCAACCTCACACCAGATAGGTTAGATTTTGGACCAATCATAACCCCCACAGTCAAGCCTCACCATTTTGGCTCTCTCCTTGTCCTGAAGAAAATTCAGTTTAGCAGCCCTCAATAGAGATTTGTCCCTATAAAAATTTATTCCTTCAGTTGAAATTCCAGTGACTTCTACAATGAATTCCTCACTAATAGTGATATCCCTTCCAAACATTCTCAACACTAGGCCATTCCAAGTGTCAAAAAAATCCTTAGAGACATTTATTTTAAAACCATGTAGTTTCTCCATGAAAGGGGTAACCCCACTCTTCTATAAAATATCCCAAAACTCGGCATTGGCTTTGAACTCGTCACACAAAATAGGATCAGTCCTACACCTATCCCCATCCATCATCAAATGCAAGAACTTTATAGAACCAAGAACATACAACATACAGTTGCAATTAAACAAGGCAAGAGAAAGACAAGCACCTAGAAAGCGTGTCAACCTGCCACCTAAGGTACTAAAGACAATAATGGCTAGGAGCCTCTTGCATTTATGACTTGGATACCCATAATTTCCAATGAGCATCACAAGCATAAGGTGTTTAATCAACTTTCTAAACATTATAAACACATAAGACTTTAGCCAAGGAGACGACCTCCTCCAACAAGCTAGGATTTTTCATTATTAAGCAAGGCAATTAAATCAATGTGTAGGTCATCATTAACATGGACCAATATCTGGCTGCCAAGATTTTCCATCAATTCTACCACCCCATTCGCCTCACGAAAGGAATGGGAAATATACACCTCATTAAAATCATGCAACATAGGTCGGACATCCAAAATAAATATTTCAATTGACCATGATGGAGGGAAACAATTCCTTAGGAAATTAAATCTATTCAAAGAGTCCCCTTCAACCCATAACTTAGAGATACCCTTCTCCCTAGTAAGCTTGATGTCATGATAAGCTACTGATGCTTTAGCAAAGTGGTTTGTCTGATGATTAGGAGTTGTTGAAACATCAATGTTTTTTAATAATTTTATTTTTATGGTAAATTGGACTCAAAGTGGTGCTACATATACATTTTTATTAGAATTTTAGTTAGAAAAGTTGTGGACATATCAAACTTAACTAGAATGAATCTTACTAGATCATATTTTTGACTAAAATTGATTTTTACTTCGAATAATTAAATTCACTTTTACTAATAAGTTGACCAAATGTGTGACACATTTGTTTACTTTTACCCCTCAATCTTGATATATATACATGTACATATTTTATAGATCCATGGATATACACAATTTCTTGGGGGGCAGGGTTATTTCGTATATATATATTTTTTTAAAGTTTCCAACCCTTGATCACATTACTAAGAGCTTAATTATACCCCTCCTTGGCCCTTCGTCATAGATTCCTTCCAAGATTGTTGTTATAATGGGGTAATAATATAGTGCCCAAGTCTTGTAAAACCAAATGTGTGCCTGCTAGTCATATTGGTGACCAAAATTTTCATGAAAAGGGGTCAAAATCCTTGCCTCGCCGATTTCCAATTCAAAAAATTCTTATTTAGAGCTTTGCGTAGTGTACTAGGCCATTTTTCTAGATTATGCACTACAAATTTTGTATAATTTTAAAATTATGTGATAAAAAAATTGAATGATTATAATTTTTTCATAAAAAATATAAACTTAGTGTTTTTTCATTTTTATCAAATAATGAACACTCAAATGCATTCTATTTTAAAATCTCAAATGTTTTATTTTATATTTTAGCTAACCCTTTGAATGCAACATTCTTCCTTGGCCAAATAATAAAACCTTAAAATTTTTATCTGTTGCAAGCTAAAAAATAATAATATTAGACTTCTAATCATGTGGTTTTGTAGAACAAACTCAAGAAGGCTTGTTTCTATTTTTTATTAATTTATACTTGCCTTATATTTTTTGTGTGTTTTACAATCATCTTATTGGATTAAAATAAACCTTCATATTTTTATTTGGTTAGCCAAGATAAAATATTTTTTATTCCCAAAGAAGTGAGTGATAATGCTCATTTCTTATATGCTTATGTGATCTTAAGAACTAGAAACACCCATTTCTTCCTAAGTTTTCTTTTAGGAGGATTTCCTTTGATTTCATCACCGAGGAGATGACCTCAAATCTAGTGTTTCAATTTAGTATTAAGAGGGGTGAATTGTTGAATAGTCTGGATAACTAAGAGGGGGGTGAATTAGTTATACTAAAACTATTTTCTTGACTTTAATTGATCCGAAGCAATCTTAAATTAATCAAATAATCAAAATAGATATGAACATGAAAACACACAACTACACCATGCACAATGAACACCAAAATTTATGTGAGAACCCAAGATGGGAAAAACCATAGAGAATGTTAATTCTCAATTATAAATCACTAGTGAAGGTGACACTGGTTAAGGTTTTTTTTATAAGGGATCACTGCCAAAATTCTCACTATAGGTAAGGCTCACTACTAATGGGCTCACTGTCCGATTAGTACAAAAAATCTGATTAAAAATAGACAAAACATGAATTGATGAAGTTGCATCTACATATGCATGAAGTCTGTTCCAATTAAGAGCACAATATCTATCTACAACAGATTTGATCAAGAATCTTCTACTGACCTTCCTTGCACAACCTTTGTAATACAAATTACTTCTTCCCGACACTTTCTTTTCACTTCCTTTTCTATTTATTTTTGCATAATCCTTCACACCCTTTTATCTAATCGCACACACACCACTCTTCTTGTTCAAAACCAAAGAGATGTTATATATATATAACCATAGAAAAAAATAATTCGGGCTAGAAAAACATGTCGGCTTAAGGAAAACCTTTAAATATTCAATAAGGCTTGGCATGCTAGCACCACACCCAAAGGATAGGTCGCACATATATATCTCCTTACCACGTTACCATAGGACCCATAAATATGTCATAAGATAAGAATAATTACTAAAATATAGCTAACTTGAATTACATAAGATATATTCCAAAGCCGATGAGAACCCCACAACCAAGACCAAGTCTTGATCTCCATCAATTTCAATACTAATAAGAGGAATTCAATTAGACATACCAAAACTTGTAACATGATACATGAATGTCCAGATAGCAAGGATACCCAGAAAATGCTTTGAGCATAGTATCCAATATCAAAAGATTAGTCTTCATTATTCTATATTAACTATCTTCCACGGATGTTCCAAAAAGTACTGCCATATTCAGATCAAGGATAACATCCATACTACATGATATGATAGATCATTTCTATATATCATCTAGAGCACAACATTCTAGATCCCATGTTTTGACATCAATGACAACACTGCAAAATCTTCTCAACAACTTCTCAACAATCTCCCCCTTTGGCATTAATGGAAAAACAACAAAAACTCAAAACCACAAAAACTGCAAACAAAATACTCCAAGTGCTCCCCCTTTCTCAAGAAATTCAATTAAATTTTTGTTATCTTCATTTTCTCCCCCTTTTTGCCATCAAAGGCAAAGGGCCAAATAAGAACATTAAGGAAATGAAGTAAAAATAACACTTTTCACATGAAAATTTTCTTGTACCTTTCTCTCATAGTTGGAAGAATCCTCTTACAAGCTTGCATTGTAGAAACTATTATATCACACATATTTTCCAGTAGAGCCAATAGATCAAATGATGATGAATGGTCCAGAGATAGGCATAGTTGTTCAAAATCCTCTGCATCAAAAAGTATCTCGAAGAGATGATCTAACTGAACCTCAACAATTTCTTTGACTAACCAGAAAGTTTTAACCAAATCTTCCCTCTATCTCTGAGTAGACAATAACTCAACTTGCAACTCACCAACTCTTATTCTTTGTTTTCCATCTTAATCTTTGAAGAATTCAAAACACTTCTGAATATCATTCAATTCATATTCGATAGCTTTAATTTTGCTTCTAAAGTTGTCAATAGTAGCAAGCCACCGAAGATAGTACCTGTAGATGTTAGACATCTCCTTAATGCATTATCTTGTCTCACCAATGTGTTTGGATAAATTTTGTTTGGATTTGACACACCTTCTCTCAATCATAGCTTGGATCTTATGTCCTTCAGATCCTTGTTGCAACAACCTTTCTTCAACAACTTCTACTAGATCATCTTGGAATGAGTCAGAAACATCAAAAACAATAATACCCTTTTTGAGCAGATAATCAATTAAAGAATCTTCAATTCTAGGCCTATTGAACAGAGAGTAGGAATTCCACATTTCACCAATATTTTTCATATCACCCTCATCCAACACCAAATGAACTTCATCTAGATCGAAAGAGTCAGATCTAGTCAAAGAGTCTTCTTCCTTCCCCTTCTCTTCTGAGATGGAGATGACATATTTTGTGTCAATTTTCATCCTTTTAGGTTCTGAAGGGGAACCACCGATGACAACCTCTAACTACTTCTTACCGGAGGAGGAAACCTCCTCAAACTGATTGATAGGTGTAGCACTAGAAACTATAACACCAGAGCACAAATCCATCTGCAAGGATGAGAAATAAAATTTGCATGCATTTTCTTTCTTTCATACATTCCAAATATCTATAAACTTTCTTTCTGACAGGAATACCAGACTTCCACTTAACATTCTCCTTTAAAGGTAAGGAAATCATAAAGTATAATACTAATCACATGAGTAGAGACCCAAACCGGAAGGGATAACTCTCAACCAAAGAAATTATGACATTCTCAATTTGGTTTTCCATTACTAGGCTACATATGTCAAATTGGTTATTTTCGTACACCATCTTATGTGCAAGATACAAAAATAGACGTGTTATGCCTTGCATAACCACCCCATCTTTTGCCTTTGTCAAAATGGGTCCCCCTTTGTTATTCTTTATCCTTTGTTGTTTTCAAACAAAGTTTGGAGTCTTAATGTTTCCAACACTTTATTTTTCTTTGTTTAGTCTGTCAAAATCGAAACCAGAACAAAATCGGGTTCTGAAACTTCTTTCAAAACTCGTTTCGATCCCCATCTTGATAGTCTTTCTTTTGTGATCTTTTGTTTTTTCTTTGTCGGAGCCAGAACTGGGGTGGACGTTAGGTCGGTATTTATTCAAAATTGCAAAATCAAAATCCATCCTGTCTCCGCCTCCGCTTTTTCAACTTTTAGTTTTAGACTAAGTCCTTATGTTAAGTTTTATTATGTCGGTCTTTTATTTTACTTTTGTGTTTGGTTTCGTTTTGTGCTTTTTTGGCGGACCCGGACCCAAAACGGGAATGAAGTTGGGAAGTTCCTTAAGTTTCAGAATCAGTTTCCATTTCGATTCTGCTGCCGCCGTTTCTTGGTCGTTGACTTTTTACTGAAGTTGCACTATAGTGAAGTGTTTGTTCTTCTCCAGTTCCGACTCCGCTTAATTGCATTTAATGCATTAATGACAACTGCCATGCATAGGTAGGAACTCTAATTTTTACCTTGATTAGGGATTAAGTGGGTTATTATTATCATTATTAAGAAATCAAAGAGCGAAATAGAGCAGTTGTGGAGTTCATCTGAGTGAATCGACTGAAGGAGGGGGAGATAGTTGCTTGCAAATCAATTCAGAAGGTTAGCCAGGTTTTGCGTTCGAGGTAGGGTTCCTATTCTCATTTTTCTTTTATTTTGATTTTGTGTTCAAGTTGTTCGTGTTGTTTGATTTAGATCTTTGGGTAAGTTCACCGTTTCGGTAGGTTAGCATGTTTGTTTTTCTTTCTTTATTTATTGTTCTTGATTTTGTTTTATGCTTGCGTTTCTGGTTTTATAGTGAGTTGGGGCACGGTCATTTTCACATTTTTTCATGATCGCGTCGTGCTGCATTAGGTTTTAAACACATAGATTTAATTAGGGTTCACCAATAATGTAGATTAAATTCTATTTTTACAGTGAGATAGGGTTTAAAAGATCTTGTTTTTACTTAGGATTTTTATTTACGCATTCGTCTGTTTAAAATAGTGGGGTTAAATCCGTGCCCTAGTTTTATATTGCGTTTTCTAGGTTAGTGTTTTTTTGCGTTTCTATGATCACATTTAAAATGATTAAATATGATGCCCTAAACTACAGTCGTTCCCATGGTCATATGGGCATAGGTCTTTTCATGATATATTTTAAGCCTCATCTTGTTTAATATGACCTTAGTCTTTAATCATGGAGTTATGCGTTAAATTTATAAAATCATTGATGACGTCATGGTCAACATAGGCGGAAGCAGGATCGAAATTGATTTAGAATTTTGGATGTGTTTTATGATTAGTGTCAATTCCATTTTTCATCCTGTCTCTGACTCCGCTTATAGTAAGAAGCTTTATTTCATGAAAATGGTTAACCTTGGCAGAAGCAGAAGCGGAACCAAAATAGAATATGAAAACAGAAAGTCTGAAGGGAACCGAATCAGTTTCCATTCCAGTTTCGGTTTTGATCATTATTTCATTTCCAACTTCGAGCCTGACAATATGTTAAAAGTGGGTTATTTAAGATGTTTGATGTTTGGTTCCGCATTCGATGTATGTTTGAAAGGTGTGATTTTAAGACACATTTTAAGATATTTATTTAGAGATCTAACTATAGGTTTTGTTGCAGGAAAGCTAAAAGGATGTTGAGAACATCAGGAGAAGCCTCCCAAAGGAATTGGCCAGTAGGAACATCAAAGGAAGCACCTAAACCAAAGAAGATCAAGCCAGAAAAGTTACCTTATACCTTGAGGTATAATCATAGGAGTCCTATTGTCATAGTGAGTAAAGTGGAATCAGATTGGTCAAACATCACTAATAAAAATTTGGGCCAATAAAATTTTGAGGAGCTATATGCAGAAACCTTTGCTGAAGATATGACAGGGATGACACAAAGAATTGTTGATTCTGGCTTGGCCCATATCACTTTGTTTCCTTTATCAATCCAATGCCCGAAGGTTATCTTGACAGCTGTAGGAGCTTACAATCCAGCTACCCGACAATGCATGGATTCTCAGGATAATGTAATTATTGATCTTACTCCTCATATGTTTCAAAGTATATTTAATGTCCTAGATCCCAAGAACTTGGTGCAGTTGGATGAGGTAGAGGCCCTAGAGAAATATAGAATGTATAAGGAATCCAATAAGTCTCACTTGAACAAAAAGTTGTTAAAGACAGAGAAGAAGTCTCTAACCAAGCATGCAGAATAACCAAACAGGGCATATTTCTATAAGGAGGTATCATATTTAATAATGATGTTGTCTAGTGATTTTGGGTAGAGAGATACCTTTCATTTCAAGGAGTGGATGTTTCCCTTCATCCAGATAATTTTAAATGGCACCCACCAGTTTGATTGGCCGATGATTGTATCAAATGCTATTCATGATCAATTGACTACCATTAGGGAGACTAAATGCTTTTTCATGACTTCTTACATTGTGTATGCAGCAGCAAGGTTGGGTATCTTCCTAGGTTTGAATAGAGTAGGGATAATGGGAGTGTTAGATGGACAAAATAAGGTGTGGGAGCATTATAACTAACTATCTCTACAGGATGCTGAGACTCAATTCAGAAGGGTTAATGATGCATTCAGATATGTAGTCATTAACCAACTCAATGTAGATTAAGGGTACAAACTGAGTCAAGAGGCCATGGAATTAATTGCTGAATGGGAATGTTGGTATATTCAACACCCTAGGTTTACATATTTTAGGCTAGATAGTTTTGAAGGCCATCCACATTTGCTACAAAGGTGTTACAATAATAGGATAGTGTTGATGGAATTTGTATATCAGGCTCTCGGGGTTAATGTCCATTTTGGATTAAAACATAAGACAGGATGTCACAAGTTCCCCATGAAGTTGGGCGAGTATAGTTGTCAGCATTTGGTAGGAGCAAAGGTGGTCTGCAGTAAGCTGATACAGTTAAAGTTAGGTTTATACACAGCTCGTAAGTATTTTGACCTAAAGGGTAAGATGAATGCCTTGTTGCCTTCTGTGTTTGACAAGCATTTCAGTTTATTAGAAGATTTCTGGAGTGACCGACATGATGAGTATGATTTGAGGAAGAAGAATTATGAAAGATTACCTATCGCACTCATGTCAGAGTTTGGAGTCAAGAATGATATTCTTGACACGTTGGTGGATGATGGAGTTGTATTGGATCCATCTTATGAAGTTTTAAACATTGGAACTAAAAGTCTGGATCCAATTGACTAGGATAGTGAGGAAACTATTGATATTAAGCAGATAGGAAGAGCATTCTTGGATAGAAGTGTTTAATGGTTGGTTCTAAGAACCAAAGCTCCTCAAGGACTAGCTCCTAAAAAGGGGAAAGGATATAAAAGGCTCAAAAGAAAGACACCTCCCAGAGAGCCTTTGGAGTTCCTTCCTCCAAAAATTGAAGAAATAGAGCCTGAAGCAACAGTTGATGAAGCAGAAACACAAGACGGAGATGCACAAATGGGATCAATTGTTTCAACACCTACATTAGGTGAATCTTCTACTCAAGTCCCACTTGCAAAGAAGCAAATTAAAGAGATGCTCAAGCAAACTCTTTATAACATAGCTGAATCCATGAAGGGAAAAGGGGTAGAGATTCATGATGTTGGAACAGACTCGGATGAGACTATTTCATAGAAGGATGTGCAAGAGAATATGCCTCTAGAGGACGATACTGAATAGGTAATGACACAAGAGGATCAGTGGGCATTGTTTGAAGAAGTCAGGAAGGCTGCTGAAGAGTGAGCTATAGAAATAGAAAAGCAAAAGTTAATAGTTGCCAAGACACACGTTGATGCCATACTACAGCAGCAACAAATTGATGCTAAGTCAAGAGATGATGAAGTAAAGAGGCAGAAAAGGCAACAGGAGCATGAACTCAAGGTTAAAGAAGAAAATGATAAGTTAGAATTAATACAAGAGATTCATGACCTTGAGGAAGAGAAGGCAACACACCAGAGGGAGAAAGAAGTCCTGGTTGCCAAGTTAAAGCTTGCTGTGGAAGCTCACCAAAAGGAAGAAGAAGAAGAATGATGAAGAAAGGAAAAGGACACCGAAGAGCTGGTTAGAAAGAAACAAGAAGAAGAAGAAAAGGCAGAAAATCTTAAAGCTTTAGAGATAGAAAGATTAGAGAAAGAGAAACTGGAAAAATAAGCTCTAGAGAAATAAAAATTGGATAAGGAAAAAATGAAAAAGGAAAGATTGGAGAAAGAAAAACTGGAGAGAGAGCGATTGGAGGAAGAGAGGTTGAAGAAAGAAGATGAAGGTAAGAAGATATAGGAATTAAAGTATAGGGAAGAGGTTGAAAAGCTTGTACTGATGCATGTGGTGCAAGATTAACAAGAGGAACCAAGGGTTGATTGTCAATCCCAAGTAAATGTGAAACCACCTTCTACTACTACTATTGCTTCTTCTTCCACTATGATGACTACTCCTCCATGTGCTCCCACTTGGTTGAAATTGGATCTACAGAAAAGAATAGTAACACCTTCACAACCTCTCAATTGGGAGGATATGATGAAGGAGATTGAACAAGAAAGGCCTAAAAAGAAGGCCAAGATCCTACACTGCATGAGGCTCACAGACAAGGGAGAAATTGTTGCTGAGTGTGCCATATTGATGACAGAAAAGGAGGTAGGAGACATGCAATTAATGGATTATCAATTAAGTATTGTTAACTTGGGAAGGCCTACCAGAGATTAGCAGATGAATCTAATTGATGTAGTAGCTTCGACAACCAGGTCAAGGATGTTAAAGGATAAGTAGAAGAAAGATGAGCTTAAGGCTCAGTTAGATCAATTGCATTCATTTTTGAAAAGTGTCTCTTCTCCAAGGTCACACCAGGTAGATGCTATTGAGACTCCAATTTTGTTGAGCAAAAAGGAGGTAGATGATTTAGTACAAGTAAGGGGAAAAGCGGAGATGTTATATAGGTGGGTTGATAAGTTAAATCAAGAGGTAGGTGAAATTTTGGTCGAAAGTTTTGAGGTTCACAAAGGGACAAAAGGGTTGATAGGGAAAATGCATCAATATATTGAAGCATTAGAGAAGAAGGAGGACGAGTTTAACGAATATAGTCAGAAATTGAAGAGGGTTAGTACATTGCCTTTGACTAGTCTTCTTGAACAGTCAATACTCGAGGAGGACAATAAATATTTTGTGGAAAAGACCTCTCGTATACCCCGATTCAGAACAAATTTCTTGTGCAAACATAGAAATAAAGTCCAAGATGTTGTTAAGGATCTAACTGAACAATTTGAGGAGTTATAGGCGGTCATCGCTATCGTAGTAGATGCTAATATACTAACAAAGGAAGGCCTGGCTTTGAGCCAGATAAAAGAGAAATGGGGCGATAGGTTTAATGGACTCATGCAGAAAGGAGATGATGGTGAAGATCTGATGATAGATCGACTGATGGATGTCAAAGAAGAGATAAAGGCTGCTAAAAGAGAGTGGGCAAAGATAAAGGATATGAGAGGGTTTTCTGCAGCAAAATTGGAGCGAACTAAGTTTCAAGATAGCTGGGTTGATGGGATGTATTACAACAAGTATTCATCAATTATGACAAGTTTATTGCAAAACCAACTTCACATGCATAAATCTCCTGCATGCATGGATTTCTTCTTCTTTGCATGTTGCATGCAACACTGACAATTTTGGAGCACATGACTTTCTTATTTTCTATTCTCTTTTCTTCGAGTTTAATTGAGTTTCCAAGGATAATTGTAAAACCCTAAAAGGGTGGATGACTTAAAATAGAAGTGGAGTTCAAATTTTATATATCTATAAATACCCTTTGGGTATCATATTGTAAGGGTCAGCTGATAGAGAATAGAATTGGCCACTTGATATTAGGAGATAGAATTTTGTAGTGATTACAGAGATACATTGTTACTTGATTTTTACAGTTAAATAAAATTATAGGTTTATGCAATATGGTGTTAGAATTAAGTTTTACTTGATAAGGCTGATGAGTTATAATCTATTTGTATGCCAATGATTTTGTTGAAGCATGATTATTTCTTATGTGATGAAATTCATTAGAAGAAGCCGGATTTAAGGATTATCTTATTAGATTATCATTGAATTAAATTTACTGAAGTTTGTTGATCTATGATCTTGGCAATGAATGAATATGTGTTCTTTTCAAAATATTTGAAATAGTTGTGATAGGTGAATTAAAATAAACACCTTAGATGCATACAATGGTATAGATTATTCTGTGAATTGTATCATGCTTTGGTTTTCTTGATCTATTGGAAAATATTCATTGTTGAAGATATATGTCTAGATGCTAGATGAGTTTTGTTCATGATTACTGGTTTACCCTCTAATCTATCTTTTTCTTTTGTTTGAAACCCCCTTGATTTACTAAAATAGCTAGGTAAAATGAGTCATTGCTTGCATTCTTTGTTACCAGCACAGGCCCCTTGAATATACAGTTGCATGGACCAATTGAGTGACACTAGATAGTTGAGAACCAACTACCAGGACCTTGGGAGTTAGGCTGCTATATGTTGTCTTTCTTTTTTAGGACAAATAGAGTAGAAATATTTTGTTTTAATGTTGTTTGTGTCATTTTCTCCATCAACAGAAATTGGCACTAGAAGGAGGGCCTGAAAGATCAAGCTGGCTCGCATTGTGTCTTTCTCACTGGAGAAATACGAGAGGATTCTCAGATCCTCTACTAATCCTGAACCATTTGAAGAACTTCAAACCCCAGTTAGACTTAGACCCCATGCTCGTAGGATATTGATACCTACTTTGCCACCACCAGTTACTCCACCTTGATTTCCACCAAATCCACCTACACCACCACCGGTTCCACCTACATCACCACCACCAAGTAGGCCTGAGTCTCCACCAATTCAGCCTATATCACCACCTGCTCAACCAATCCCACCCATGGCTTACTTTTTGAATAACCCCTGTCCTTTAGGGACTATTCCAGGAGGAATCCATGACTTAACAAAGAACCCAAAAAAGTTTTGTCCTAAATACATACATGGTGAATCAAGAAGTGCTGAGGAGCACATACAAGAATTTAAAGATACTTGCACACGAGCTCAAGTTTCTCATCAGGATGTGGTATGTAGATTGTTTCCTTACTATTTGGGAGATATGGCATATAACTGGTATTTAAATTTTCCTTGAGGATCTATCCTAGGTTGGAAAGATTTAGAAAATGCATTTATTAATCAATTTCGGGTTTATGTAGACGTTGCCATTTTGTATCTCCAGTTTGCCACAATAAGAAAGGAACATCATGAGCCACTGCCTTTGTTCAATACTAGATTCCAAAGAATGTTTCGAAGGTTGAAAGACCCTTATCTAGTAGCTGAGAATATTGCCATATAGGCATATTTAAGAGTTGTTGATCCCTTAATTGGCTTATTCTTGCAGAGAACTTATCAGTTTGGTGAGATTGACTCTTTGTTTAAAGTTTATCATCTGGCCATCAAGTCGCAACAACAGATAACTCTGCAACCTAGAGGTTTTGGAGTAGCTCTTCCTCCCATGAATTATCAAATGCCTAACCCACCATTATACAACACTGTCCCAGGGATGTCTTACTCCCAGTATGGACCTATGTCTAAGCTACAAGCTCCACCTACCATGCCCGTTTTTAGTAATGGCATGCAAGATTCTTCCCAACAACCTCAAAATCCACAACAAAAAGTAGGAGGATCAACCCATGTTCATTCCCGAGCCATAGTACAAAATGTGCAAAATGAGCAAGCTGTCCAGCTGACCAGTGAGTTAGAGACTCTCAAGAAGACTCTATCTCAAATGTATAATGACATGGCACAGCTTAGGCAAAACCCTCCCCACAACCAAAATCAAAATTATCAGAATTGGGGAGGTTATAACAATCAGGGAAATTATTCCAATCAGAATGCGAACCAGAAAACCAACCAGAACTTTTAGAGTCAAAATTCCTCTAAACAAAATTACCAAAATCAGAATAGAGGATATAACCAAAGGTTCAACAACAAAAATAACAACAATAGGCAATGGAATACTAGACCTAACAATGTGGGAGTTCCCCATAACTATCAGTCAGGTGAGGAGAGACCACATATTGCTAATATTTCTGACCTCAATTTTATGACTAATTGGTGCAGGCTACATGACACTGCAACACATTCTGAGGTTAATTGCCCTAAAATGGAGAAGATTGTAAAGATTGCACAAGCTGATGCCCATCCTCCAGCAGGAAATTCCAATCAAGATAATGGGTCAGTCAGTACTGCTATGACTTATGAGACTATTAAAGAAAAGTATCAGTTTCCTATGCAAGGAGATAATGAGCCAGAGGAAGATGTATATGATTCTCAAGCTTTTCAGTCCAAAGGAGGTCACTTTCTGAGAAATCATGAAGTGGTGCCCAACTCAACATGAGGTGGTATTGAAAGCCTTAGAGGAGACAAATCGCCTAAAGGGAAAAGGTAAAGTGACTCCAGCAAAGGAGACAAATGCAACCATTTATAGAGGTAAGACCAATACCCCACCTTTTCTGTTAAGTTTTAAGATTTTTTGGAAATAATTTGCACAATTGTTTATTGGATTCTAGAGCATCAGGAAATGTCATGCCTTTTTCTATATGTAAAAAGTTAGGATTAAGTCCTATCCCAACCAATAATAAGGTGATTCAGTTGGATAAAACCAAAGTCAATGTTGTAGGTGAATTGAAGAACATGCATGTGTAGGTCGGATAAGATCCAAGGATCCAGACCTACATAGATATCCAAGTTGCTCATATCCCATAAACATATGGTATGCTCCTAAGTTGAGAGCTAATGAAGAGCATAGGGCGAGATATGTCTTTGGATTTCTCTCACATGTGGCTACCTTGGAAGGGGGTTGCAACACAGATAAGAATTGAAAGTGAACCTAGACTTAAACATATGATTACAAAATTTGATGCTTCAAATGAAGTAGCATATTTTGAGACTGAGATAGGAGTTTACAAACAAGAGGAAGTCCTTAATTTCTCTGTAGTTAGTCCTAGGGATACATTACCCCTAGAACATAGTGATCCAATGATATGCATCAACCCGTAGGTTTTGGTAAGGAAATTGCAACAAGATAAGCTGGTTTTAGGGGAAGAAATAGATCTGGGTAGTTTATTACTTCCTAACTGGTGTAGGGTTCATTATCATAATCATTCTTAGTTAACCTGCTAGTCATGTCTAGATATATTAAGTCATGTAGATCAGCCCCAACAAATATGTCAAGAGAAACCCCAATCTCTCATAAATGAGTTTTTTTTTAAAGTTAAGGATGCAACTATTCTTACATGGGCTAGTCTTTCTCAACAGGAAGGTTCCTCATCAGTAGAATAGACTCATGTTTTATGTTCTAAAATTCAAGAAGGGGCTGAGGTGTCTCAATTCCTATTCAATACACCTTCCCCAGATACTTTTCCAATACCCAAGGAATGGATGAGAAATGAGTTAGATTGCAAGGTAACCCAAGAGGTTGTTCAGGAAGTGATTTTTGAGTAGGCTAAAAATATAGAAAAATCTTCAACTGAGTTTTTTCCCGAGTCAATTGCTAATAACTAGCAAAAGTCTGAGCCACCACACATCCCAAGTAAGTCATCTCCTGTTATCCCTAAAAAGAAAGAGCTCCCATCCAAAGATCAATCATGGACTCTTAAATTTGATGGTTCTAAGTCTAAAGTAGGAAGTGGAGCAGGGATTGAACTAACTAACCTGAAAGGGAAGACTTACTTTGCTTCTTATAGATTGCAGTTTGGTTGCACAAACAATGTGGCTGAGTATGAAGCACTTGCTCAGGGTCTTATGTTTTCTGATAAGAAGAAGGTTACTGCTCTCACAGTTATGAGAGATTCTGAGGTGATTGTAAAGTAGGTGCGTAGCCAATATACATGTCATAACAAAAGATTAGCTACATACAGAAAAAGGGTTTGGAATTTAAGCAAAGATTTTGATGCTTTCGGGATTAGTCTGATCCCTAGGGAAGCTAATCAAATTGAAGATGCTTTGGCTGTTGCTGCTAGCACATTGGAATCCATGCAAAACTTTGATCTAAAGAGGTTTTCAATTGAGTTGATTTTTGTCTCAGTTGTTCCAAATAATGTTAGACACTATCAGGTATTTGATGATGATCAACACATATTGGCCTTTTTGGAAAGTTCTAATGTTTTTCAAGAACAAATGTTAGATGAATCTAAATGAGATCAGGGAGATTGGGATCTTGAGAAAGAGGGTCCAGAAGGGATATTGGATTTGAAGAGTATTAGCATTCCGAAAGGGATGGTTGCTTTAGAGAGAATATTTGACTCCGACCCAAGGGCTCACCAAAGGGTACCTACAAAGAGTGATGGAGGGAAGTATGAATCTTTTAATTTGAATCACTCAGGCTTAGAAAGAAATGTTCTTATTGGAAAGACTTGTCCTTAAGAAATTAAGGACAAGATAATCAAGGTCTTGGAGTAGAACATTGAATCTACTGCTTGGAGTTATGATGATCTAAATTTTTTTGACACTTCAATGATTATTCATACCATCCCTCTCAAGCTAGATGCCAAGCCTTTTTCCCAAAATCATTACTCAGTCAATGCTTTAATTAAGCCCTTAATTCAGAAGGAGGTGCAAAAAATTTTATCTGCTAGAATAATCTTTCTGGTTAGACATTCTACTTGGGTGGCTAATTTGGTTCCTGTGCATAAGAAGAATGGTGAGATTAGATTGTGTGTTGATTTTAGGAATCTAAACAAGGCTTCTAAGAAAGACAATTATCCATTACCTTCTCTTGATGAAGTATTACAAAAGGTTAATGGATCCCAAATGTTTTCATTTTTGGATTGTTATTCTGGATACAATCAGGTCTTGGTTAGTCATGAGGATAGGATGAAGACTAGTTTCACCACTAAATGGGGCACATTTGCTTACAGGAGGATGCCTTTTGGTCTCATCAATGCTGGAGCTACTTTTCAAAAGGCAATGGATGTAGCTTTCAAATATCTAATAGGAAAATGTATAATCATTTATGTAGATGATTTAACCATCTTCTCTAGGAATAGAGAAGATCATGCTGCATACCTAGAAAAGTTTCTAAAGAAATGTATAAGTTATGGTGTCTCTCTTAACCCAAAGAAATGTGTATTTGGAGTGTCTGAAGGGAAGATCTTAGGTCACATTATATTAGAGGAAGGAATTTCCATAGATCCTGACAAAGCTAGGCAACAAGAAGGAAATGAGGTCCTTCTTTGGAAGGATCAATTTTGTTAGCAACTTTATAACAAGGTTTGCAGAGATTGTCAAACTGCTCAATGGAATGATGAAGAAGGATTCATAAATTGAGTGGAGTGAAGAGGCTAAGTCTGCTTTCATGCAGATTAAACAATCTATATCTGAGGCACCTATTTCGACAAGCCCAGATTATCTAAAAGCCTTCTACATTTATTCTTTTGCTTCTGAACATTCATGTGTAGTAGTTTTAACACAGAGAAGAGAAGAGAGCGAGGAGACACCGATTGATTTTATGAGCTCTCCATTTAAGAATGCAGAAATAAGATATTCACCACCAGAAAAATAAGCCTTTGCATTGGTATGCACAGTGAAGAAGTTTAGGCAATACATAATTTGAAGTCAAGTGATGGCCATAGTTCCAGATCCAACTATGAAGTCTCTTCTGATGCAAAGTGAATTAGGGGAATGAAGAGGGAAATGGATGGAAATCTTATAGGAGTTTGACTTAGAAATTCACTCGATGAAACTCATTTGAGGACAAGGATAGTCAAAAGCAATGGCTGATGTGGACAAAAATATCACTTGTCAACAATATACTATCCAATCATTCACAAAGGATCCCCGGTATACAGATTTAGTTTTCTTCCTCCTCAATAAAAAATGTCCAGAAGGAATGAATGCTACTCAAAGGAGAGCATTGAGGATGAAGAGTGCTCATTACATGCTCAAAGGGGGATCCATTTACAGAAAGAATTTTCAAGGAATTTACCTACGCTGTTTGGATCAGAAAGAAGCTATGCATGTTATTTCTAAGTTTCATGGGAGGCATGGAACAAGGCATGGATCTGCTAATGCTTTGGCTAATAAAATTTTAATATCAGGCTATTATTGGCCTTATGTATTTAGAGATGCACATTAGCACTATAGGACTTGTCATGTATGCCAAACTTCTGCACCTAGAGAAAGAAATCATGCAATGCCCCTATAACCAGTATATGAGGTAAGGCCATTTCCTCAATGGGCACTTGATTTTGTATGTGTAATTAATCCTAATTCTTCTACAGGTCATAAATTCATCTTGACTACAACTGACTACTGCAGACATTAGACTGAGGCACAACCTTGCAAGAATAGCACCACAAAGGTGGTCATCAAGTTTCTGACTGAGAACATCACAACCAAGTTTGGAGTTCAATTTTCTATGGTATGTGATAACGGCCCTGCTTTTTCTTCTGCTGAGTTCATTTCATGGGCCTATGAACATAATTTTTTTTTGAAGTATTCTTCCAATTACTACCCTCAGGGAAATGGAGTGGCTGAGTCCACAAATAAAAACTTGTTGGAAGTTATAAGAAAATTGTTAGAGAATAATCCTAGGGATTGGCACACCCAGTTGAGATTTGCCTTATGGGTAGATCGAACCAGAATCAAAGCAGCTCTAGGAAACTCACCTTTTAAGTTAGTTTATGGCCAAGATCCAATCTTCCTGATTCATTTATAGACACCTTTCCTTAAGTTCATGTAGGAATTTTATACGAAGGATGATAGGATTGAGGTTAGACTACTTAATTTATTAAACATGGAAGAGCAAAGAGATGCTACTTTGCAGCAATTCTCTAAGCATCAAGTTGTTGTCAAATGCTGGTTTGATAAAAGAGCTAACATAAAAGCCTTTAGAATATCAAATCTTGTGTTATTATGGGATAAGGCCAGGCAGAAGAAAGGAGATCATCAGAAGTTTGATAGACTTTGGTTAGGTCCTTATCAAGTGGCTGAAATACTAGGCGAGAATGCTGTTCGTTTGAGTACATTAACAAGAGTGCCTATTCCATTACCAGTTAATGGTCAATTTCTCAAGCACTATTTTGATGCATAAAAGGTCTGATGTTTTAAAAGGAAAATGTATTATACTGTATCATATGTAATTAAGTTTCAGTTCTTTTTTTGTTGTTTTTGTTTTGTTTGTTTTCTTTCTTTATTTTTGTTTGTTTTGTTTTGTTTTGTCTTGTTTTGTTGGGGATCTTCATTTTGTTCATTTCAAATTAAGGGGTTGTTATTCAAAGTATGCTACTAGTACTAGGAGAGAAATTGGTTTAGGTATTTTCATTATCATTGAAAAGGATTTCGTTTTGAAACTTATGTTTTATGACCATTCTAGTTTGGGTCTAAAAAGTTATTAAAGATAGAAGATATATTGTGAATATCTCATGAATTATGATCAAAGATCTGTCATCAAATTAAGAAAACATTTGCATGAGTAAGTAACTATTTGTTTTAGAATGGCTCTACCCTTTGATTCAAGTGAAAAATACGATTCCAAAACTATCATGAAATCCATAGTAGTTTTCAACCCATGTTTCAGATTCATTATGTCTGAAGTATTGAGGAAGGTGCACAAAAGATTTCCACAAGAAAGATCTAAAAAAAACTGAAGGAAAGAAAAGAAAGAAAGAAGAGGCAAACTCAATATCAAATGGGTAATCAAGTATCTCTATCGGGGCTATGGATTCCTAGCTGGCAGTAGAGCAATGCTTTGAGAGAACTAGAGGTATCTTCATCAGGGTTATGGATGCCTGTTTGGCAGCGGAGCAATTCCTAGGATTTTACTGCATGATAGTTAAAGGTCTCAACTTATGTAGCTTGAATCTTAGGTATAGTTGTTCACAAACAAACAAAGTATGTACAAAGAATGATGCACAATATAGGCACACACTCAGATTCAGAAATAACACATGAGCACATACATCTGAGATTCTAGCTCAAACTTATCCTACATATAGCTGATCTTATTCAAGTTAGTATGCTTCATAAACCAAGTAGTTTTAGGGTGACTGAAATTTTCTTTGGGTATCTTGAAAATGGGTAAACCATTTTCTCAACTGAGTCACCATTTTTTATGCCTTGCATAACCACCCCATCTTTTTCCTTGGTCAAAATGGGTCCCCCTTTGTTATTTTTTATCCTTTGTTGTTTTCAAATAAAGTTTGGAGTCTTAATGTTTCCAAAACTTTGTTTTTCTTTGTTCAGTCTGTTGGAATCGGAACCGGAACAAAATCGGGTTCTGAAATTTCTTTCAAAACTCGTTTCGATCCCCATCCCGACAGTCTTTCTTTTTTGATGTTTTGTTTTGTCTTTGTCGGAGCTAGAATCGGAGAGGACATTAGGTCGGTATTTATTCAAAATTGCAAAATCAAAATCCATCCCATCTCCGCCTTCGCTTTTTCAACTTTTAGTTTTAGACTAAGTCCTTGTGTTAAGTTTTATTATGTCGGCCTTTTATTTTACTTTTTTGTTTGGTTTCGAACATTTTGTGCTTTGTTGGCAGACCCGGACCCGAAACGGGAATGAAGTTGGGAAGTTCCTTAAGTTTCTGAATCAGTTTCCATTCCGATTTTGCTCTTGCTGTTTCTTGGTCATTGAGTTTTTACTGAAGTCACACTATAGTGATGTGTTTGTTCTTCTCCAGTTCTGACTTCGCTTAACTGCATTTTATGCATTAATGACAGCTGCCATGCGTAGGTAGGAACTCTGATTTTTACCTTGATTAGGGATTAAGTGGGTTATTATTATCATTATTAAGAAATTAAAGAGAAAAAATAGAGTAGCTATGGAGTTCATCTGAGTGAATCGATTGAAGGAGGAGGAGATAGTTGCTTGCGAATCAATTCATAAGGTTAGCCAGGTTTGGCGTTCGAGGTAGGGTTCCTATTCTTGTTTTTCTTTTATTTTTATTTTGTGTTCTTTGTTCATGTTGTTTGATTTAGATATTTGGGCAAGTTCATCGTTTCAGTAGGTTGGCATGTTTGTTTTTCTTTCTTTATTTGCTATTCTTGATTTTGTTTTATGCTTGCATTTCTAGTTTTATAGTGAGTTGGGGCGTAGTCATTTTCATGTTTTGTCGTGATCGTGTCGTGCTGCATTAGGTTTTAAACACGTAGATTTAATTAGGGTTCGCTAGTAATGTAGATTGAATTTTGTTTTTATAGTGAGTTAGGGTTTATAAGATCTTGTTTTTACTTAGGATTTTTATTTACGCATTCGTCTATTTAAAATAGAGGGGTTAAATCCGTGCCCTAGTTTTATATAGCGTTTTCTAGGTTAGGGTTTTTTTTCGTTTCTGTGATCACATTTAAAATGATTAAATATGATGCCCTAAAGTACAGTCGTTCCCATGGTCATATGGGCATAGGTCTTTTCATGATATATTTTAAGCCTCATCTCATTTACTATGACCTTAGTCTTTAATCATGGAGTTATGCGTTAAATTTATAAAATCATTGATGACATCATGGTCAACATAGGTGGAAGTGGGATCGGAATTGATTTAGAATTTTGGATGTGTTTTATGATTAGTGTCAATTCCATTTTTCATCCCATCTCTGACTCCACTTATAGTAAGAAGATTTATTTCATGAAAATGGTTAACCTTGGCGGAAGCGGAAGTGGAACCAAAACAGAATATGAAAACAGAAAGCCTGAAGGAAACCGAATCAGTTTCCATTTCGGTTTTGGTTCCGATCACTATTTCATTTCTGACTCCGAGCCTGACAATATGTTAAAAGTGGGTTATTTAATATTTTTTCGGCCTGGTTCCACCTCCGATGTATGTTTGAAAGGTATGATTTTAAGACACATTTTAAGATATTTATTCAGAGATCTAACTAGAGGTTTTGTTGTAGGAAAGCTAAACGGATGTCAAGAACATTAGGAGAAGCCTCCCAAAGGAACCAGCCTATAAGAACATCAAAGACAACACCTAAACCAAAGAAGATCAAGCCATAACAGTTACCTTATACCTTAAGGTATAATCACAGGATTCCTGTTGTCACAGTGAGCAAAGTGGAATTAGATTGGTGA
Organism: Sequoiadendron giganteum; assembly: GCA_007115665.2. Taxonomy (NCBI): domain Eukaryota; kingdom Viridiplantae; phylum Streptophyta; class Pinopsida; order Cupressales; family Cupressaceae; genus Sequoiadendron; species Sequoiadendron giganteum. The sequence goes on from CM021108.1 coordinate 213,855,339, forward strand.
GACATCACCGATACAAATTTGGGCCAATACAATTTTGAGGAGCTGTATGCAAAAAACTTTGCTGAAGATATGATAGGGAGGACACAAAGAGTTTTTGATTCCGGCTTGGCCCATATCACTTTGTTTCCTTTATCAATCCAATACCTGGTGTTGATCTTGACAGCTACAGGAGCTTACAATCCAGCTACCCGACAATGCATGGATTCTCAGAATAATGTAATTATTGATCTTACTCCTCATATGTTTCAAAGTATATTTAATGTCCTGGATCCCAAGAACTTGGTGCAGTTGGATGAGGCAAAGGCCCTAGAGAAATATAGAATGTATAATGAATCCAATAAGTCTCACTTGAACAAAAAGTGGTTAAAGACAAAGAAGAAGTCTCTACCCAAGCTTGCAGACCAACCAAAGAGGACAGATTTCTAAAAGGAGGTATCAAATTTAATAATGATGTTGTCTAGGGCTTTTGGGAAGAGAGATACCTTTCATTTCAAGGAGTGGATGTTTCACTTCATCCAGATAATTTTAAATGGAACCCATCAGTTTGATTGGCCGATGATTGTATCAAATGCTATTCATGATCAATTGACTAGCATTAGGGAGACTAAATGCTTTTTCATGACTTCTTACATTGTGTATGCAACAACAAAATTGGGTATCTTCCTAGGTTTGAATAGAGTAGGGATAATGGGACTGTTAGATGGAAAAAAGAAGGTGTGGGAGCATTATAACTAGCTGTCTCTATAGGTTGCTAACACTCAATTCAGAAGGGTTAATGATGCATTGAGATATGTATTCATTAACCAACTCAATGGAGATGCAGGGTATAGACTGAGTCAAGAGGCCATGGCATTTATTGCTGAATGGGAATGTTGGTATATTCAATACCCCAGGTTTACATATTTTAGGCTAGCTGGTTTTGAAGGCTATCCACATTTACTGCCAAGGCATTGCAATAACAGGCTATTTTTGATGGAATTTGTATATTAGGCTCTCAGGGTTAATGCCCGGTTTGGATTAAAACATAAGACAGGATGTCACAAGTTCCCCATGAAGTTGGGTGAGTATAGTTGTCAGCATTTGGTAGGATCCAAGGTGGTTTGCAATGAGGTGATACAGTTAAAGTTAGGTTTATACACAGCTCGTAAGTATTTTGACTCGAAGGGTAAGATGAATGCCTTGTTGCCTTTTGTGTTTGACAAGCATTTCAGTTTATTAGAAGATTTCTGGAGTGACCGACAAGATGAGTATGATTTTAGGAAGAAGAATTATGAAAGATTACCTATCACACTCATGTCAGAGTTTGGAGTCAAGAATGATATTCCTGACACATTGGTGGATGATAGAGTTGTATTGGATCCATCTAATGAAGCTTTAAACATTGGAACTAAAATTCTGGATCCAATTGATTGGGATAGTGAGGAAACTATTGATATTAAGCAGATAGGAAGAGCAGTCTTGGATAGAAGTGTTCAATGTTTGGTTCTAAGAACCAAATCTCCTCAAGGACCAGATCCTAAAAAGAGGAAAGGATATAAAAGGCTCAAAATATAGATACCTCCCAAAGAGCCTTTGGAGTTCCTTCCTCCAGGCATTGAAGAAATAGAGGTTGCAGCAACAGTTGATGAAGTAGAAACACAAGACGAAGATGCTCAAATGGGATTAGTTGTTTCAACACCTACATTAGGTGAATCTTCTACTCAAGTCCCACTTGCAAAGAAGTAAAGTAAAGAGATGCTCAAGGAAACTCTTTATGACATAGCTGAATCCACGAAGGGAAAACGGGTAGAGATTCATGATTTTGGAATAGACTTGGATGAGACTATGTTAGAGAAGGATGTGCAAGAGAATATGCCTCTAGAGGAGGATACTGAATAGGTAATGACATAAGAGGATCAGTGTGCATTGTTTGAAGAAGTCAGGAAGGCTATTGAATAATGAGCTGTAGAAATAGAAAAGCAAAATTTAATGGATGCTAAGACACAAGTTGATGCCATACTACAACAACAACAAATTGAAGCTAAGTCAGGAGTTGATGAAGTAGAGAGGCAACAAAGGCAATAGGAGCATGAACTCAAGGTTAAAGAATAAAATGATAAGTTAGAATTAATACAAAAGATTCATGACCTTGAGGAAGATAAGGCAAGACACCAAAGGGAGAAAGAAGTCCCGGTTGCCAAGTTAAAGCTTGCTGAGGAAGCTCACCGAAAGGAAGAAGAAGAGGAACAATTAAGAAAGGAAAAGGGCATTGAAGAGCTAGTTAAAAAGCAACAAGAAGAAGAAGAAAAGGAAGAAAATATTAGAGCTTTAGAGACAAAAAGATTAGAGAAAGAGAAACTAGAAAAAGAAGCTCTAGAGAAAGAAAAATTGGATAAGGAAAAAATGGAAAAGGAAAGAATAGAGAAGGAGAGATTAGAAAAGGAAATATTGGAGAAATAAAAATTGGAGAGAGAGCAATTGGAGGAAGAGAGGTTGAAGAATGAAGAAGAAGGTAAGAAGATACAAGAACAAAAGGATAGGGCAGAGGCTGAAAAGCTTGTACAGATGCATGTGGTGCAAGAACAACAAGAGGAACCAAGGGTTGATTCTCAATCCCAAGTAAATGTGCAACCACCTTCTACTACTACTATTGCTTCTTCTTCCACTATAATGACTACTGCTCGATGTGCTCCCACTTGGTTGAAATTGGATCTATAGAATAGTAACACCTTCACAACCTCTCAATTGGGAGTAAATGATGAAGGAGATTGAACAAGAAAGGCCTAAAAAGAAGGCCAAGATCTTACACTCCACCAGGCTCACGGACAAGGGAGAAATTGTTGCTGAGTGTGCCATATCAATGACAGAAAAGGAGGTAGGAGACATGCAATTAACGGATTATCAATTAAGTATTGTTAACTTGGGAAGGCCTACCAGAGATCAGCAGATGAATCTAATTGATGTAGTAGCTTCGACAACCAAGTCAAGGATGTTAAAGGATAAGCAGAAGAAAGATGAGCTTAAGGCTCAGTTAGATCAATTGCATTCATTTTTGAAAAGTGTCTCTTCTCCAAGGTCACACCAGGTAGATGCTATTGAGACTCCAATTTTGCTGAGAAAAAAGGAGGTAGATGATTTAGTACAAGTAAGCGGAAAAGCGGAGATGTTAGATAGTTGGGTTGACAAGTTAAATCAAGAAATAGGTGAAATTTTGGTTGAAAGTTTTGAGGTTCACAAAGGGACAAAAGGTTTGATAGGAGAAATGCATCAATATATTGAAGCATTAGAGAAGCAGGAGGAGGAGTATAAAGAAAATAGTCAGAAATTGAAGAGGGTTAGTACATTGCCTTTGACTACTCTTCTTGAACAGTCAATGCTTGAGGAGGATAATAAAGGTTTTGTGGAGAAGACCTCTTGTATAATCTGATTCAGAATAGATTTCTTGTGGAAACATAAAAATGATGTCCAAGATGCTGTCAAGGATCTAATTGAACAATTTGAGGAGTTAGAGGCGGTCATCGCTATCATAGTAGATGTTAATATACTAACAAAGGAAGCCCTACCTTTGATCTAGATAAAAGAGAAATGGGGCGAAAGGTTTAAAGGACTCATGCAGAAAGGAGATGATGGTGAAGATCTGATGATAGATTGACTGATGGATGTCAAAGAAGAGATAAAGGCTACTAAAAGAGAGTTGACAAAGATAAAGGACATGAGAGGGTTTGTTGTAGTAGAATTGGAGCGAATTAAGTTTGAAGACAACTGGGTTGATGGGATGTATTACAAGAAGTATTCGTCAATTATGACAAGTTTATTGCAAAACCAACTTCACATGCATAAATCTCCTGCATGCATGACTTTCTTCTTCTTTGCATGTTGCATGCAACACTGGCAATTTTGGAGCACATGACTTTCTTATTTTCTATTCTCTTTTCTTCTAGTTTAATTGAGTTTCCAAGGATAATTGTAAAACCCTAAAAGGGTGGATGACTTAAAATAGAAGTGGAGTTCAAATTTTATATATCTATAAATACCCTTTGGGTATCATATTGTAAGGGTCGGCTGATAGAGAATAAAATTGGCCACCTGATATTAGGAGATAAAATTTTGTAGTGATTATAGAGATACATTGTTACTTGATTTTTACAGTTAAATAAAATTACAGTTTTATGCAATATGGTGTTAGAATTAAGTTTTACTTGATAAGGTTGATGAGTTATAATATATTTGTATGCCAATGATTGTGCTGAAGCATGATTGTTTCTTATGTGATGAAAGTCATTAGAAGAAGCCGAATTTAAGGATTATCTTGTTATATTATCATTGAATTAAATTTATTGAAGTTTGTTGATCTATGATCTTGGCAATGAATGAATATGTGTTCTTTTCAGAATCTTTGAAATAGTTGTGATAGGCGAATTAAAATAAGCACCTTAGATGCATACAATGGTATAGATTATTCTGTGAATTGTATCATGCTTTGGTTTTCTTGATCTATTGGGAAATATTCATTTTTTGAAGATATATGTCCGGATGCTAGATGAGTTTTGTTCATGATTACTGGTTTACCCTCTGATCTATCTTTTTCTTTTGTTTGAAACCCCCTTGATTTACTAAAACAGTTAGGTAAAATGAGTCATTGCTTGCATTCTTTGTTACCAACACAGGCCCCTTGAATATACAGTTGCATGGACCAATTGAGTGACACCAGACAGTTGAGAACCAACTACCAGGACCTTGGGAGTTAGGCTACTATATGTTGTCTTTCTTTTTCAGGAGAAATAGATTAGAAATATTTTGTTTTAATGTTGTTTGTCATTTTCACCATCAACAAGCCGATGTATAACCTTCATGATTTTGGAAATATATTTTGTAAGAGATACCGTAAGCAACATACCTTACTACAAGATCAACAATGGTATTTATTAGTAGAGATCATGGGTCTTTGTCAATACCAATAAGTTCCTACACGTTTTTGTATTGCACATGTCTTCTTCTTATGGAGGTCACCAATACTACACAATCTAGTAATGGCTTCAATGGCTTCCTTAGTGATCGGATAGGGTTTGTCCAAAATGATGTTTCCATCCTTGAATCGACTCAAGAGGAACAAGATAGACTCTTTTTTTGTCAATCCAAGGGAATTCTCCTCATAGATCCATACCCAGGGCACATACATTCTACAATTCAACAGTCATCAACCCTAGTTCCTTTTCCTTTGTCTTTCGATGATCAAACTCATTCAACTCTACCCCCTTCAACTTGAGCAGAATACTGCCACTGGATTCACTATCAACCAACACAGTTTCCATCATTGCACTTAACTTCTACAATCCTTTTATCACTCAGTGAAACCTCTTCTCCTTATTTACAAACTACGAGAAGTGATTTCAAACTCCACCTTTTATCCTTAATTGATCATGATGATTTCATCACCAAAAACTTACATTAATGATGCCAAAAATTGTACTTTTCTCTTAAATCAGCTGGATTAAGCTTCATCATGCATCACCAACCAAATCAAACTTAGTCATTCCAAAAACACATCAATATTACTTTGGAGAGGGGGAACCAACAGGTTATGTATTTCAAAACTCCCACTAAGCCAAGGAAGTTGACTCAAATTCCTAAAGAGCTTGTACCAAGATCTGATATGGAAGGGATCCCCACATGTGTTTCTTTTTTCTTCCAAACTATTGTGGTCTTCTTCTTAGATTTATCTAATTCTACAACCTCCTTTTCATTTTTAGAATTTTTCAGAGCAATATATTTGCATGTGTTAGCATGATGTCTAGATTGAAATGCACTTGTAACATCTTTGTTCTAACTTAATTGAGTGAACCCTAGATTTTCATTGACTATCTTTGTGACCATAACCATGGCATAAATAGCAATAACCATGAAAAAGATTATTCGTTCCATTCCTTCTAGTTGGATTAGGTAATTGATTTCTACAATGACTTGCTTTGTGACCTAAATTGTTACAGTTAAAACATTGAGCACTCAGTTCCTTCTTGCTTCTACACTCTATAGCCTTATGTCAAAATTCTTTGCATAGAAAACAATGACCAGTAAATGATAAGTACCTTTGAGAATTTGGTTTCCTGACTTAAGGTCTTTTTCTAGATGTTCTAGAGTTTCAGACGTTGCTTGTTGAAACAGATCTTGCTTCAGCTTCAACTGCTTTTTCTTTACCCTTTGTATTCTGATTTGAGTTTTCATTTGAGAAGCCAAGTCCTTCCTTATCCTTGTGGAATTTTTGTAGGGGCAAGAGTTGATACAAAATTATGCTACTTTCACATACTCTTGCTTCTAATTTCATCCTTATTAACTCTTGATCTAATTTCTTATTTTCTTCTGATTTTTGTTTGATCATATCCTTGATATTTTCTTCAGTCTTCTTCCATTCTTCCATTTTATATTTGATGGTATCTTTGAGATTCTCCAGTCTTCTTGCATTCATCCAACCATAGCTTTAGATTCACAACACTTTCCTTTAACTCCTTTAATTCATCGCTGACCTCTTTGTGTCTTGCTTTGAATTTATGAATTTTCTCCCTTATCTTTGAGATACAAGCATTTTACTCCCTCATTTTTTCTTTCAATTCTTCATTTTCATATTACGTGCTTTCCATATCATCTAACATTGTCTTTAGCTCTTCATCAAAGTAACAATCTCCTACCATTTGTTCAAACTGCCAAGATCTCCCTCAAGCGGTTAATATTTATCTACAAGGGACCAGGCTCTGATACTACTTGGGGTGAAGCCACAATAGTGGTTTAGAATTCAAGTGAGGAAGGAAAACTCACAAAAAATGACCCCAAGGAAAAAAATGTGATTTTCGAGGTTCGTACGAACCTGCTAGTTCGAACGAATCCATAAGGTTTGAATCTTGTAGACCAAAAAAACCAAAAAAAATGAATTAGGAAGGGTGGTTCACTCAAAATGGGGTTTGAGTGAACCCTAGTTTGAGCAAACCCCTAGGGGTTCACTTTAACCCCTAGGGGTTCATACAAACCTGCCTTATCTCTTGAATTCTCCCCCTGAAACACAAAAAACGCCTAAATATTTTAACTTCGGAGTTCGGTTTGAACATGAAAATGGTAGAGACTTCACAAACCCAACTGGAATTAGGTATTCCTCAGAACAATCTATCCAACTAATATAATTTTAATATTTTTTGGTTTTATTATGTATTAATATTTTTAGTTTTATTAAACATATGTTTTTTACCGAAAATGAAGGTCTCTATTCTACACATGTGGAAAAATATCAGATTATCAATTTAAAAAAAAAATAAATTGAACTTTGATATATACAAAAAATGTTGTGTTATAAGGTCGCGCTATGTCTGAATTGTAATTGGTTTGGATTCAAAACTTGATTAAGGAAAAAATATTCAATAAAAAACTATCTAATGAGGTGGAAGCACTAGATATCGGCGTTACAAATCTAAATTAGAAAGAATTATAATTTTATCCTTCATGGAAAAAAAGTTATGCGTTATACAGTGTGCATCACTTTCTAAAAATATTGTTTTATGAAAAAAACCAATTTTCATGGGAGATGGAAAAATAAGTGCAATCACATTCCAAAAATTTTGAAACAATATTTTTAGAATCTACAAACAAAATGTGATGAGACTCTAGTTTGCATCATCTTCAAACTCCTCACGGTTTAGCTGCTATAGGTATCTGAATGTGAAGATTTAGTTAAATATAATAATTTGAGTTGTCCAGGTTGGCCAAAAATTGTAAACCACTATTGTGGTATCACCCGTTGCTAAATAGTTTGCATAACTGAGAGGGGGGGGAGGGGGTTGAATCAGTTATACTAAACCAAATTTCTTTACTTTAATTGATTCATAGAAATCTTAAATTAATTAGATAATCAAAATAGATATGAACATGAAAACACACAACTACACCATGCATAATGAACACTAGAATTTACGTGGGAATCCAAGATGGGAAAAACCATAGCGAATGCTAATTCTCAATTATAAAACACCAGTTAAGGTGATTTTTACAAGGGATCACTGCGAAAATTCTCACTGCAGGTAAGGCTCATTGCCGGTGGGCTCATTTCCTGATTAATACAAAAATATTTGATTACAAAATAGACAAAACATGAACTGATGAAGCTACATCTACATATATGCATGAAGATAGTTCTGGTTAAGAGAATAATATCTATCTGCAATAGATCTAGTCAAGAATCTTCTGCCCACCTTCCTTGCACAACCTTTGCAATATATATTACTTCTTCTTGACACTTTCTTTCCACTTCCTTCTTTGTTTCTTGTCGCATAATCCTTCACACCCTTTTCTCTGATCCCACACACCACTCTGCTTGTTCGAAACCAAAGAGATGTTTTATATATACCCATAGAGAAAAATATGTCGAACTAGCAAAACATGTCGTCTTGAAGAACAACCTTGAAATATTCAATAAAGCTTGGCACACTAGCACCAGACCCAAAGAATAGGTCGCACATAGAGATCTCCTTACCATGTTACCATGGGACCAATAAATAGGCCATACATAAGATAAGCATAATTACTAAAAGATAGCTAACTTGAATTACATAAGATATATTCTAGAGCCGATGAGAATGCCACAACCAAGACCAAGTCTTGATATCCATAAATTTCAGTACCAACTGAAGGAATGCAATTAGACATACCAAAACTTGTAACATGCTACATGAATGTCCGGATAGCAACGATACCCAAAACATTCTTTGAGAACATCAACCAATATCAAAATATTACTCTTCATTATTCTACATTAACTGTCTTGCATAGATGTTCCAAAAAGAAGTACTGTGATATCCGGATCAAGGATAACATCCATACTATACACTAGGATAGATCATTTCTATATATCATCCAGAGCACAACATTTTGGATCCAAGGTTTTGACATCAATGACAACAATGCCAAATATTCTTCAACAACTTCTCAACATGAATTTAAATAAACGTCTCTTGAAAGTTGGAATCTTTTTATTTGGGCTAAGCCTCCAATAATTTTATACCTTGGGAATTTAAAGGGGAATGAAAGCTTATCATCTTCTACCAAGGTGTATTATTTATTGTAGAGCCCGACCTAATGCAATATTTTATATGTGATTATTTACTTACATGTAGATGTTGGTTAAAGCACATAGTGTGTTTTGTAACCTATAATTTCTTATAGAAAATAACATTTGCAATGTGAAGGGTGTATTATGAAGGTTACCCTATGTTATAAAGTGTATGTCAAAAAATAGAACTATTTGAAACATCCTATTTATTATAAGATATTCATAACTATACTTATCCATATATGCATTTGAAATAATAACAACATTTCATAATAGTGTGTTTGATTATGAGAAATTGCATGTTTCAAAACATGTCATGTTTTGTAACCACTTCATAGGTACCTAAAACACTCCTCTACTATGGAGAAGTATGTTAATTTTTCCTAATAACAAAAACAATGGTGTTGTTGTTATTATAATTGTATACTTGAATATATATATAGTTCAAAACTAGAGGGGTTGGCTAAATTGTGAAGTGTAGCTCAAAGAACATAGTGTGTTTTACAAATTATAACTTCTTATAGTAGGAAGTGTGTGCAATGTGAAGGTTACCATGTGCCATACAATTTAAATTAGAAAACATACATTATTTTGAAACCTTCTATTTGTTATAAGATATTCATGATTATAATTTACATCTACATTTGATATAATAACAATATTTCACAACAATACATTTGGGTATGAGAAATTGTATGTTTCAAAACTTACTATGTTATGTAACTTGCTCTTCATAGGGTACCCAAAATATATTATGTTTTGTTTCCTTTACTATGGAGAATTATATTATTTTTTTACAATAACAACAATAATTTCTATTTTATTATTATTTGAATTTCATAATTAGATATACATAATTGAAAATGAGAGGGGTTGGGTATGTTGTGAATTGTAGGTTAAAAACAATTTAATTTTCTAATATGCAACTTCTTATAGCAGGTAGTGTGTGCAATGTGAAGTGTGTACTATGAAGATTACCCTATTCCATAAAGTGAAGGTTTAAAAATATAGGATGTTTTGAAACCTCTTATTTGTTATAAGATATTCATAACTATAATTATCTATGAAGTCCACACAATCTATTAAAAGGGGGGGGGGGGTGAATTAGTAGATCTAATCAATTTCAAAATTCTCAACTTCAACAAAGAATATAAAATCATGCAACTTGAATATTTACTCCTACTCACCACATAAGCATTTAAAAAATAAAGAATAATGCACACAAGAGAACACCATATATACATGGAAACCCAAGATAGGAAAAAACCATGGTGAGAATAGCTACTTGGATCTACTGCCAATTAGTGATAAATCTAGCCGACGAAATCCATCTGGAGTGAACTAGACAAATTTCTATCCCACAATGCAAAAAAATATACAAGTGAATTTTACACATTGAAATAGGCACCAACCTACTAGAGACACCAGTCCCCTATTGTATTTGTAGGCACCAAGCTACTAGAGACAACAATCCCCAATTCAAACAATATAGTAGGTAGAACACCAATCCTACGAAAGTACAATGATAATACTTGTAGATCTTCTATGTAACTCAACACATGTCAGAGTCATGGCTGACACTCTTCCTCACCACATATGACCTTTTGATACTAGTGCACACACTGAAATGCAGATCTTCACCACCTTCTCTTCAATTTACACTTGCAACCTATAGTGTAGTTAAATAAATACCCTTGCATTTTCACACTTCCTTGATTTCTCATTGGAACTAAAATGTCACTAAGGGCATCTTTGTCCCCCTGGGGTCAAGAGAACCTAATTTTGAGGTATCTTATTTGGGCCCATTTTTGGTGTGTGTGCCCCAATTTTCATCACTTGGGACTAAGCCACCACCTAGGGTATCTTAGTCCTCCTTGAGTCATTTTCAAGATTTAATTTCAAATTCTAGTGAGATTTAACCCCCTTCATTAAATTAATTCATATGTCAGCTTGGGGTGATACAATTTTGAGATATTAAGCATAGATAAGTATAAATACAAGGTTCATTCATTCATTTTCATCCTAGCAACTTGAGTATTGATTCCTAAGGAAAATTTATGATATCAAGAGCATTTAAGAGAATCTCATCAAGTATTTGGAGCCATCATCAAGATTAAAGCATCATGTCAAAGGATATTCCTGCATCATGTGTGTTTTTATGCTAACATTTGTGATGTAGGGTTTCGATTCAAGCAAGCAAGCAAGCAATTCAAGATCTATCAAGCTTTTCAAGATCAATATCCATTACAACCATTTCACACAAGTTTGTAGCCTTTATAAGGGTTTGGTGAGTTGTATCATTTCATGTTGTTCATTCACCATTTCCTTCATAATTTCTATTTCATTTGAAGGTTTAATTACCAAAAATGGGTTTGACCAAGGTAAACCCCCATTCACTAACAATCAACAAGTTGTTCCCATCTTCTCCATTTGTGTTTGCAGATCTAGGTTGAATACTTGAAGATCACTTGGAGTGGAAAGTTTTCAAAGTTTCAAAGTTGCATTGAAAAGTTATCATCTTCACAAAAAATCACCTATAGATTAGATCTGATTGTTTCAAAACCTGAGATTCGAAAGGAAGGAAATGCAGATCTTGGAGCTCAGGACCACATTTAGACTTTTCAGAAATTCAGATTGAGACTAAAATTCCATCTTGGGTGTCTTAGTCCTCCACTACATATCTTTTAGAGATTCTTTGGGATTCTGTTTTGGCATCTGAAGATTTTGTGTTTGCCCCAAAAAATAGCAGCGAGACTAATACGCCATCCTAGGTGTCTTAGTCCTCCAAGGCATATTTTGGCAGATTTTTTGCATTTCCATAATCTTTATATCATCTCCAAGCTTCCTAGGTACACATACCCTAACATGGTGTTGCTTATTTTCAGTATTTGCATTTTTGATTTAGCTCATTTTAGGTTGTTTGCATGTCACATGGTGTTTTCCAACATTGTCTTTTCCAAGCATTTACTTGGTGGTGAACCCCTTAAAGCTTAAAATAACCCCCTCCTAAGTCCTAATTATGAATTGGATCACCTTGAGAGGTTGATAGTTAATCCTATTAGGGCTACTATGACAAATTTGAATGACCTAGAAAGGATAATAAAGAGGTACCCCCTTCAATTCCTTATTTTTATCTTCGGTTCATTTTGATGAACTCGACTTCTTTGAGAATTCTTCCTTTTTTCTGATTTGGAGTCGTTTAGATTCCTAGATCTAGATTGCATTCATTGCATTTTGTATCTAGGGTTTCTTGCATCTTACGTTAGTGAAAGTGAATTTAGGGTTTCCTATTTTTGCATAAGTGAAAGTGCATATATGTTGCATTTTTACTTTCTTGCATCATTCCATTTCATTGAAAAACTGAAAAGTGCATTGTTGTTTCTCTTAATTACAATTAGAAACATTGTTATTGCATTGAAAATTGAAAAATTGCATTTACCTCTTACATTCAATTTCTTGTTAGTCATTGCTTTTCTTTGCATCCATTTGCACCATTTTATGTTTCCAAGCATTAGGTCCATGGGTAGGAAACCTGAGAAAGTTGTTATCAAGCTATAATTTGCTATTTTTCTCAGAAAAATCTCTACTATTACTAAAACACCCTTCCTGAGATCTTAGTCCCTCTTAGGTCTTTTTTGCTCAGAATCCTCTCTCTGCTATTTGCTACCTGTTTTAGCCTCTGGACCTTCAGAATCTCACTAGGAGGACTAAAAGACCCCTAATAGTGTCTTAGTTCCCATTGAATTTGACTCTCCAATTTCTCAGGTCTAAAATTACTTTTCCGTGTTTCTGTGGGTTGCTTTTCATTTTCAGTTTCAGTTTCCAAAATTGTCGTTAACATAGTTTCTTTCATTATCAACTGCATTTTCTCAATCTTGCATCATGGATGTGTGATTCAAAAACTTGTGGATGTCCTTGAAATCCTTAGTAGATGTCTCAAATTGTGCCTTTGGTAATGAACCTAATGGTATTGAACTCACTCATGTTCAATCAACTCCTAATGCATTTCCTCCTCGTGATGTTGACCTCATTGGAGCAGATGATGACAATATGAATAAGTTTTTAAACAATTGTCTTGATAACCTTGAAGCTAATTCATCCTTCTACCCATCCATGAAACAACCAAATCCCCCTACAATATCACCTCTTGAGATGTTTGGTTACTTACATCCTGAAACTAAAGAAAAAGTTTACCCTAAGTTCCTGACAACAGGGTAACCTAGTTCTTCTAAGCTAGAAAAAACATAACCATTTTATGATAATCAAGTAAACAACACTTCAATCAATCTCAAAGAAACATATGGAAAAGGATTTACAATATTGAGTAAACAAGGATGCAATACAACAAGCGAACATGAAATTCATCAACTCCTAGAGAAAGTACCAACTACTGAAAGCACAAAAGGGTTAGGATATCAAGATCCCCCTTGCAATATAAAAATACCTTGAGAATACCTAAAGCTTAGTAGTGATGGTGAATCTAATGACAACAAATAACCTTACATGCTCACACACACCCAAATAGATATTGAATGACAAATGAACATCTTATACACACAGGTCGACTTAAACTCCCACCTCGCACTTGAAGAAAGTTCCCTAAAGATAAGGTGAATTATTGTACATATCATAGGATTCTTGGGCACCTTACAAATGAGTGCCGAACTGTAATAAGAATCCTTCAACAATTTGACATTATAGAAATAATCCCTTAAAACGAAACCCATTTTGTCATGTAATTGTTGTAGAATCTTGAAATTCTCAATCTTACATGACCCTTCTCATCACCTATCTCATCCCATTCTTTTCTTGGACTCATTCGGGACATGAAGTAGATGGCCTTTTCCTAGTCAAGCATTTGTTGTTGTCTCCTTGGTTTGTTGTCTACCTTCTGCTTATGCAAATTCATACTCAGAGGTGAATAACCTACTTTAGGTTGACTTGCCTATGTCATACTAGTCTCTTTATTTTTCTATTTTCTTTTGCATGCATGTGTGTATCGTGATCCCCCATGATGTTATGTTTGATGTTTCTCTCTCTTTGTGCATTCCTTTGTTTGTACCTTCATTCTTCTTGATGTTGTAATCTTTTTCCTTTTCATTTATCATTTCACTTTTGTCTTGTGTTTTCCTTTTGGGGATGACATAAGGTGTTGAGACACCCTATGTCTCCTCCATGTTGACCCAAAATATTTTTTATTTTCATTTCACTTTTGTCTTGTGAATTCGTTTTGGGGATGACGCAAGGCATCGAGACACCCTATTTCACTTCCATGTTGATCCAAAACGATTTTTCTTTATTTTTGCTCTCTTTGTGTCATTCTTCTAGCTCTATGTGTATTTGGGGAATGATGATGGTTTTGAGCTCTTTAATATCATTGCAACAAAGACAGTTATTGACCCCGAATCCATAGGTCCCTTATGTGTTTCTAGGGGGAAACCCTCTTTTTCATTTTCTTTTCCATGTTTGTCTACTTTAAATTAATTGCTCACAACATGGTGTTAGCAATTTCTTTAAGTGGGGGCATACATTGGCATTATTTTTAGCATGATTTCATTTGCATTTATTTTTTCATGTTCCTTGATGTGATGCATTTTCCTCTTTTTCGTGACATTGAGAGTAATTTCCTTTAGGAGTGTGACCCATCTCAACATATTATATTCCCCTTAGTGGTGGTGTGACACACTATATCCCGTAAGTGGTGACTATTTTATCCTTTGACTGGTCCTCTCTTGGAGATGTTAGGAATGATTTCCACTAAGAGGAAGACCTCACATGAACTAAGCAAAATCCCTTTGAACATATCTCTTTCTTGTTACTTTATATTTTACCTTTTGTCCTTATTAAAGTCATGGAGTTATGGCTTTGATATGGACTTACTGGGGCTCACCTAGTGAGCAACTAGCTTTGCTAGCCTGTGTGAGCATGCATTTTCCTTTTAT
>CM021108.1:213873077-213897605 GCA_007115665.2 Sequoiadendron giganteum
GTTCTTTGACTCTAAAATAATATAGTAGTAATCTTGTTCACACCTGACATACATAACCTTATTTAGAGTGTAGTTCAAATATTCTAAACATCTCAGACTAAAACATAGAAAAGCAAGCCTTCCTATGTGGTCAACAAGAAATCTAAAACACCTTCCCTACAAACCAAACAAAGCACGCATGACCAAGTTATATTACACGAACATCCAACAAGCATAGTAGACAAAAAGATATTGATCGTTGCCCCATTAATTTCTCTCTAAACATTTTCATTAGGCATCATTGAGAGTTCCTTGGAATGAGTGAAAAATAAGATAAGTCAAAAACACCAAGATAAAGTAAACAGACAAGCTAATGTTCTTCATACCGCTAGCTAAGACTAAACTACGGTGATGCCTGATGTTGATGTCCATTGTAGGAAGGATGCATCCTAGGACATGTTGTGATCAGGTGATGATGATATTGATTGGATGATAAGATATTGATAACAAGAGTTGACCAACTTGCCGACTTACTAACCTAGACTTGAGACTTTGACGATTGAGCTTTTACCTTTAAACCTACTACATTTGCTTCTGACTAACTTACCAAAGGATGAAAATGATGATGATTTATTATGAATGATGATTATTGTGGGTGAAAGCAAGATGAGACAAACACACCATTTTGGGGTTTTTTTTTCTAGATATTTGGATGCTTTTGGTTTTTTGAAATGTTTTGAGACTATTTTGATTTTTTGGGTTTTCTGAGATTTATGAATGATTTTGGATTTTGATATGTTATCGATGTTTTTGGATTTTGATATGATTTGGATGTTTTTGGATTTTTGGATTTTTTATGAATGTTTTTGGATTTTGTGTTGTTTTGGATGTTTTTGGATTTTTGCATGATTTTGATGATTTGTATATGGATATGTGATGATATCAATGCTCTATTTTGGGATTTTGTTGAAAACCAAGCTAGGTTTGATTGACCAGATTGATGGATTGATGATGATAACATTTTTGAGGATACACAACAATGCAAGGATAGTGTTAAACAACATGAGGATTGGGAAGGATATCCCGAGATGATGATGGATTGGTTGGATTTTGATTGATCAAGATTGAGATGATAACATTATTGAGGATACACACCAATGCAAGGATAGTGTTAAGAAACACAAGGATTGGGAAGGATATCCCAAGATGATGATGGATTGATTGGATTTTGAAGCTTGATTTCGAATAAAATTGTTTTGATGATTTGATGTGATGTTGAGGTACACATTAGATGCAACTAATATTGATCGTCTGGATTTATGTTTGATGGAAGATAAATCTCAATAAGGAACATCATCTTGTCAAAATATTCCATGGGCTAGTGATTTGGATTTTTTCCTCATAGATTCTTTAACCAATTTGATTTCACATTTGCCAATGTTTGGATCACCACATAAGTTAGAGGATATAGATCAATATTTATTCCTGAAGCAAGATGTAAATATTTGCCCCTAGTGTCTAGCAATGTTTGAAAGGCCATGGGTGGATTCTTGGATAGGTGTGTGGATGGATAGATATGTATTATCTTGTGATAAGATAAGTTGTTCAAACAAAGGAGGTTCATTTGGATAATGCTTCATGGCTCAGATAATGTTGGGTAGGATAGGATCAACAAAAAATGACTCATGTCAAGATTTCTACCATAAGCAAGTGTACAATGTGCCCCAAACTTTGTCAAGATCAAGATAACTTGGACTGTGGATGGAAATGGATTGGATATATCTTTTATAGATAAGATGGATGGAATGTTGGATTTATTATGGATTGGATGAGATGCTTTCACCTGAACTGGTGCACGTAGATGCTTGATTCTACACATGACACTTGTTTTCCAGTTTTTCATCATGGTACTTGTCCAAAGTGCCACCGAAGTGGTTTTCACTGGAGGACGATTTTTTATCTTTACTATTTTCAACCCTTTTTTTGATTTTTTTGGATTTTGATATTTTTTGATATTTTTTTAATTTTTCACTGAAAGATTCTAAGCTCATGTTGGACCACTTGATTTCATTGATGTAGATGATTTTTTCATAATGTGCCATCGATATCCTTCTTGAAGAAGCTTCCTTGCCAAGATACATGCACTTGAATGCAACTTTTGAGATTCCTGATTTGCTTTCATGATACCAAGGTTAACTTTGTCTTTGTGTGCACATCGCGATAGAGTACCTTCTGAATCCTTATGATGAAGGGTTGTTGCTAACACATGGTCAATGTTAGAATTGGATATCATGCGTAGAGGCATGGATGGAGTGTGTTTAGGAGTAAAAGATGGATTGGTTGACAGTTTGGAACCTTTGACTCTCCAAACTTGGGAAGATGAGCAATGATGGATGGATATGAAAGTGTGCATGGAATTAGGACCAACAACTTAATATAATTTGTATTTTCCTTTGTGGACATCTTTGATGGATACTTTTCCCTTTTTGATTTTTCCCCATAGTTTCTTTGACTAATGGAGTTTGATAAGGATAATCATTCTTTGTATTCTTTGGTATCCACTTGTATTTGATTTGTCCTTCATGCTTCACTACTTATTTTTCTTTGATAGCATTCTTTGTGATTTGATTCAACTCTTTCTTTTGATGTTGGTCCCAATTTGTGGATAGGGTTATGGGTGGATGAAGATTCATGGTGTGGTAGGTTGTAGTATTGGCATTGGTTTCATCATAAGGATTCTTCATGCTCCCTATGTTGACATTTGATTGAGATAAATTTGCCCCAATTTTTATAGAGGTATCACTGATATGTTTATATCCCTTAATGGTTGCATAACCAAGACCTTGATACTTAGGATTTCCAGTAGTTTGCACTGGTTCTAGGATACCCTATTCATGTAGACCTAATCCTTTTCCTTGATAATTCATCCGCTAATTTTTTTTATTTGCAATAGGATATGATTTATCTTGGAAGCAAGGTGCTAATCCTTCTCTTCTCTATTGTGGATCTTCAAAGGTGATAAATTCTTCATTGATAAGATAATTTTCCCTTAAAAAGGTGAGTGATCCAAGTTCATAAGTGATAGGATCTTCTATATGTGGGATAAATTCCAAATTGATCTTTTTGGCTTGATTTTGTGAGATATCAGATTGTAATGCTTCTTCGAGAGGTGCTGATGATTCAATGTCAACATAAAATTATTCCTCTTGACTCATTTCATAGGATGTTTCTGTTTCATGACTTCTATAGGAGTCTTCTTCATGATCTATTTCTGCTATGTCTCCACGGGATGTTTCTGATTTATAACTTTTGTAGAAGCCTTCTTCATGATCGTTTTATGATATGTCTCCACATGATGTCTCTGATTCACAAATTCTGTAGAAACGTTCTTCATGATCTATTTCTGATATGTCTCTAGATTTTTCTACATCTTGGTCTTGCATACAAATGTTAAGAGTAGGAGACTCTTTTTCCTTGGTAATGATGTCAAGAGTATGAGACTCTTTTTTTGAATGAAGATCATCTATGTGTCCATCCAAAAAAATCATCTCATGGGTAGATGGAGGAATATGTACTATATGGATATGGTCATCATTTGTGACATCTTGTATAGATAGAAGAGTTCTCATTAGATCATTGTAGTATCTTGGAGATACAAATTCTTGATCTTGATAAATTTTTGAATTGCTTCTGACATGCTTTGGATCAAGTTCTTGACATGGATCAATTTCACGGGATGGATTTCTTACAAAGGGTTCTTGGATATCATCCTTAGTTATGGGAAGTGGCTTAATATCCTCTTGATCTTTGAGTGGTTTTTTATCAAGTGTTGAGTTGAGGATTCCTTTAGTACCTATATAACCATGAGGTCAAAGGATGTCAATATGTCTTGGGAAGGACCATTGCTAGACCTTGGTGGAAGATGTTGATCTTTCTTTGGAATAAATTCTTGAGATATGTCCTCTAACTCATTAGCTGATGTAGAGACATTGTCAACATAATCATTGGTGAATGGATCTTGGATTATGTCAATAGGATCAAATAACATCAACACTCCTTGAAATAGATCTTTGTAGGAGGGGTCTTGATCATGACTAAAAAATGGCTCTTGATTTATGTTGATTTGATCGTTGGATGAGGTGGAAACATCTTCATAGTGCTTATTGATGGATTGATCTTGATCATTGATCTCAATAGTTGGGGAGGAGAGATTGTCACTGCTTTCAACCATAAGATCAAATGATGTTAACATTTCTTGAATTGGATCACTGTTGGGTATTGTTGGTGGATTTTGATCATGATTTAAAAGTGACTCTTGACATATGTTGATTTGATTGTTGGAGGAGATGGAAACATCTTCAAGGTGCTCATTCATGGGTACTTGGGATTGATCTTAGAGATGTGATGACTGATCTTTGAGATGGGGTGATTGGGTTTGTTGTTGATATTGTTGCCCAACCTCCTGACATTTGAGATATGGTTCTTGATGTGGTTGTGGACATAACTCAATGCTTTGATGACATGGTTCAACCAATGGAAGAGTGTATTTATTTTGGGGTGGAGATGTCTCTTGGTGATATGAATCAATGAGTTTTGTGAGTGTAGCAATTTTATTTCATAAGATTTGATCTTGACATTCTTGATATTGGTGAGTTGTTTGTTGACCAAGTATATTTGGCATGTATACTTGTGTTTTCCTGGGATCATGGACAAGTTGATTCTGGATAATGTTATGATTTGGTATGATGTTTAGATTTGGCATTATTGGTTGATATTGAACATTGTTGTGATTGGGAAAAAAATTGCTTGGATTTAGGTAACTCTGATTTTGCATGGGGTTACCTTGACTTGGATCAATAAATGGAGTTGTCAATATATTGCCTTGATTTTGAACTATATTGGTGGGATTTGAAAACATATCTATCCCAAACTTAACCAAGTGTGTATTTGATATGTTCATGTTTGGTAAGGTAGGATTTGGTATAGTCACATTTGGCATGTATGGATTTGGTGGGATGATGTTGTTTGTAAGACTCGTGCCTTGATTGTCTAGTTGATAGATTTGTAAGTTTTGGCTTTTTTTAAAATATACCATAGGGAAAGGTTGTCCAAAATTTAGATTGGGAAAACTCACATTTGTATCGTTGAGGTTTTTAGGATTTAATGATCCCATGTACGGATTATATAAATGTGAGTTTTGATAATCAATCGATATTGTAAGGCTTTGAAATTTCAGTTGATTTGGATTACTCATGATGTATGGAGCAAGTTTATATTTCGTGTTCCTCTTGTGTTTTGATCTTGTTGCAAAAGGGAACCTCTAAGGTGCTTAGGACCAATGATGAGATGAAAGATGAAAGGGGGAGTGATATGGGTGTTGAACTTTTAGGAACTTTGGATCAATGCTAGACTTAGGTTTTTATTTTTATTTTTTTGATTGGATAACGAATTTGTAGATCCCAAGATGTTAGATGTTATCTTAGGATGAACTCATTCAAAAGGGTGATAGTTTAGCTAAATGTGTGAGGAAGGATTCATCCACACATACCTAACTAAGTAGAGTTATTTTGATTTGGTTTAATGATATACCCAAGTCTAGATAATTATGTTTGCAAATCTCTAAAGTTGTTTGGCGAGATGGGATGACAAATGTTCAAGATGGATGAAGTGTTGATTTGATCCTAAATGAACCTAAGAGGAATTTGTTTACAGGACCAAGGTAGTGAAGAACATTCTTTTCCCTAAGAGCATTTCAAACCAAAAGACCAATGTTTGCATGGAAAACCACAAGACCAAAAGAGACCAAGAACATGTATGGTTCAATTATCTGTTATCTTGCTTAGATTCAATTATTTTTACCACAAACACTTTCTTGATTATGTTTTAAACTCAATGTCTATGTCTCAATTCCTTTTCATCCCACAAGGTCCATTCTGTGGAAATCAAGAAAATCAAGGCAATAGTTCCCTAATGTTGAATTTAGTGAGAGAAAATCATGATTAAGTCCAAATAATTAGAAGCCTCTAAGGATGAAATCCCTAGGGCAAGCATGAGCACCTCGATTTGGTCAAAGGAATTTTACCCTCCTAAAGGGTTTGAAATTTGAAGATTTTGTGAATTTTTGTTTTCAAATGTTTTGAAATCCAAGCAAAGTGTTTTCAATTCCAAGAACATGCACAATCATAGGATGAAAAGATAGTATTTGTTGGGTTCCAAATTGGATAAATCCAGTTGTACATATTCAGTGTGGATGATTAGATGCTTGACCACACAAGCTCCACCTTACAGTGCACTCACTTCTCAAGTCAACCAAGCATCAGTACCCATGAAACTCCCATGGCATACTTTTCATCTCTAAAAAAAAACCGCATGTTATGTGGAGCGGCTTCAAAGGACATGACCTTTTGCACCAACAAATAGAAAGGATTTTGGTCTTTCTCAACAAGGGGTTTTAATGCGTGCATTCTGTTCGTGGAGGACCATCCATGTGGAAAGAGACCATTATTTCCCTTATTTTTGGAATGATCCTCGTGATACTCAAACTTTCCTCTAGTACCTACACTTATATACTGGCTAGAAGTCGCTTGGCTTTAGCGTGTTACCGGTTGGGTCATTTCCTGGGGTGATTACTTTTTCCCACTAGATAGGCCCTCTATGGATAAACAAAAGTGAGCAAGTAATTCCATAGTTTGATCTATATTTATTGAGAAACAAAGAGAGAACACCCATGATGTACCTAACTCACACTCACAAACTTTGTTCAATTTTAAACCCAAATCGAAATGTGGAGGCAATCTTTTTGACAACTTAATATTAGAAAAGGACTTTTGATTATGAATATCACCGTGAGGTGTGAGAGAAGCGCATACGTATTTTAGATGATATTAATTTGTGAAAAATATTGAAAAAAACCAAAGGCAAAATTGAGTTCTTTTTAAAGCCCCGAAAACAAAATGTGAGTTTTTTGTCAAATTTTTAGAACCCAAATTGAAATTTAGTATGTTTCTAAGGTTCAATTTTAATTCAACTTGAAAAAGGATCAAATCAATGATTAATTTTAAACCCAAATTGAAGTGAGCTGGTCCAAAACAAAAAACAAAAGCAGGAAACAAATGTTCTAGATTATAACAACAAGCATCAAAAAATTCTTTTTCAAGTTTTAATTTCGATGTTTCAAATTTCCCAAATCCAATATGTTTGTGTTCTTTGATTCCCTTGTGAAAAGACCACCCTTGTTTCTTGATGTAAACCTACAAGAAAAAACCCTTATGCTAGAGTGATATATCATTAGATTATAGAGCCATTTACAATACTAAATAAATAATAACAACCCAATGAATGACAAGAAACCCCGTTTTTGTTTAATTTTACAAAATTATAAGACTTAATTATAGTATGTAACAAAGCTACAATTATGATCAAACCTAACACCAAAGCACTTGTATTGGTTACTCAATGTGGGCAGCAAAAAATTAAGTAAATAGCATTAGAAGATAGCTTTGAGATTCAAGCACTCAAAGAAATAATGGCATTTAATGCCCTACCAAAGATGACTTGCACACCATAGAGAGCTTAAAAACAACCAACCATATTTATGAGAAATCCCAAGACTTCTACTTTGGCATTAAAACAAGTAGATTTTCAAATCCTTGCAACAAGAATATTTGTGAGACAGAGCCAACAGATCTTTTCAATTCACCCACAAATATTAGATGATGAAAGCATTTAATAAAAAATACTGCCAAAATATCTCCATGATTTCATGAATATAGGTAAGTTCCATTTATTAAAAGAAATAAATGATATGAAATCATTGGAATATGAGCTGTTATTTATGTGGCACTAGTTGAAGCATTTAGTTGGAGACACAGAGATCTTATTTGCAGAGACTATGCTTGCAAATGAAATGCCCGATCTTGTTTGCAGATGGAGTGCAATATTGGTAAGAATGATTCCCTGTCAAAAAGACATGAAATTAATAATAGAACAAACCATATTTAAATCCTCTAATTCTTGAACTGCACACAATATAAAATCCAAGCATGAGAGTAAAATGTGCAATCAGTTACTGCAAATATATCTGCAATTCATATTATCTTTATTGCACATTTATTCTTTAACCTCGTAGAACTAATGAGGATGTAGTAAAATAATCTATTCCATCCACATACTTGAGGATTATATTAATTCCTCATAAATGTATACATTGTCATGGGCGCCACCATAGACACCTCATTTTCTTTCAACAATTTCACCACTTTTCTTGCATTTCTAAGAGTGTTGCTTTCGTTTCCATTTCTATTTCATATCTAGCATTAATAA
This sequence comes from Sequoiadendron giganteum, assembly GCA_007115665.2. Taxonomy (NCBI): domain Eukaryota; kingdom Viridiplantae; phylum Streptophyta; class Pinopsida; order Cupressales; family Cupressaceae; genus Sequoiadendron; species Sequoiadendron giganteum. The sequence continues at coordinate 213,881,379 of CM021108.1, forward strand.
GGTTGTGGTCATCATTCACGTCTTAAATGGCCAATCATGTGGCCACGTTACATTGCTTTCCTTGATAGCTTTCCAAATCGAGGAAGCCTCAGATTCTCACTTCCTGCGGCCTTGCAACACTTTGACAGCGGCCTTTTTTACGCATCGAAAAAGAGTTGTTCCTCGAGTCCTTTCACTGCATGTACTAATAAAAACTGAGTTGGTCCTCGAGTATTTTCACTACATCATTTCACTGAGTCATCAGCCCTTCAATGTAAGCAATGTATTGATAAAACCTTGATAGGTGACCAAAGTTACCAACTAGGAAGGAAACTAAAATGAAACAGAGCCACTAAAACCACAGGATGTCACAACAAGCATGGAGAGCCAGCAACAAAACATAAATAATATTAGATACCCTAAGATGCCTTAAATAACTTCTCAGATTAATACCCACACATTTAATATTTCTATGTCAGTATGCAACGATCAACTGGTCATTTTAGTGACCAAATGAATCCAAAAGATTTAAAAGATATAAGCAATCAAACAACTTTAAAAAGCCACATCCGATGTCACGTATGAAATTTACGCTTATCTATTTAAATGCAGACTTTACCATTTATGTTGAATTAGATTATTTAATGATTATTTTAATGATGATTAATTGAAATTCAAAATGAAATGAAGATGAAATTGAATTGAAATTGAAATGCAAATTATTGTATTTACATTTATTTCGGGGTTTGTCATTACTGATGATAAATTGAGTGCAAGTGAACGCAAGAAACAGGTGAACGAGGTTGAAGGTGACAACAACGATTAGGTAGAGTTGTTTAGCCAATTGACGTGTGCGAATAGATGGGATCTCACACACTCACATAGATTGATATTTTAAATGTCTCATGCATATATTGTGCTTGCAAATCAAAAAATCTAGTTTTGGTTTGATTTCTAAAAAAATTGTAAAAAAATGTGTTTTTGTAGATAATTTCATTAAATTATGAAATTTAATTCAATTTAAATAAAATAGATGGTGAATTTAATATTTTATTCTTATTTTTGAAATATGAAGTTGAAATTTTGAAAATTTGATGTAATTGAGTTTTAAACTTGATTTTTATTAAATTTAGTTTAATAAAGTTATTATTAAATTTAAATGTTATTTAAATTGAAATAGTGAAAATAAATGAATTTTTATATTTAGAAATAGATTCAATTTTAAAATTTAGTTAAATTGCGAAATGAAAATTGAATTCCGTTCAATAATTTTGAAATTGAAAATTGTAGTCAAAATTGAACTCAGGAAAAATTGAAAGAAGTAAATATCTTAAAAATATCTTTAACTAAGAGATTGAAATTGATCTGAAGATCAATTGGAGAGAATGGTGGATTTGAGCATGCATGAATGTATAAGAAAATCTATATCTTGTGGAAAAATCCGAAATTGAAAGAGAGGAAAATTTAGACACTGAGAGAAGAAATTTGAAATGAAATACACAGGAAAATTCATCTGGAAGGCTTGATAATTGTGTTTATGACCTCACCCAGCCACAAAGGAGAAGAGGGTAATTCTTTTTGAACAAGGAAAGCAGTCCCCACGTAGGAAGGAGGAGCCAACAAGGCTTAGGCACAGAGCTCCCATGCAGCCAAAGGTGGACAGTCAGTAGCTAAGGTCCTTCTCCAATCGCAGCCCCATCCAATCCAAGCGCAGTTAATAGGAATACTCCCCACAAAGCTCCATATAGCAAGCAAGGGCAGAGTGAAGAGGTGTGGACCAAAGGGAGATCCACGCACCTGCTCACACTGCATGCGCCTCCTTGCGTAGTCCATAAGGGAGACCTCTCCCAACATTATTGATAGCCACTTCGTAGCAGTAACAGGAAGGAATACAAAGAAAAGGTGCGGCCAAGGCTGGGGTAAGGTGCGGATCACCTCCTAGAAACTAATCTCTTCACATGCACACCAAGAATTTGCTAGTCACCTCACAGCAGCAAAAAAAATTCGAATTTGGAAAAGAGAGAGAGACCTAATAGCAATTAGAAAGAGCAAAACGAATTTCCCAGGTAGGAGTTTTGAGTTTTAAATTTGCAAATTAGATCTTAAATTTTGTTTCCAATGAATTCTGAGAATGATTATCAGAAAGAAAGTATTTTCCCAGATTTTAAAGATAAATTGTGAAACACAGATTTAGGAGAAATCTTGATATAAACTCTTGAATTTATTAACATTGACAAATTTAGAAATAAACCCAAACAGAAAACAAGTTTAAAGTTCAGATTCAGAAACAGATTCATTTGAAAAAAAAAATCCAACTGTCTAAATATATTTCCAGAATTCAGAAAAGAATAGAAACATAAATTTAATTTAATTATGCTGAGAATTAGTAAAATTCTGAGTTAAATCATTCAAAGAATGATGAACTGAAATTAGAAAACTAGAATGAACTTGCAAACAAACAGATCGTATTGAGAGAAAACAGAAAAATGTTGATGCAAACTAGTTAAATTATTTTGACAGAATTTAAAGAATCATTGATAGAAAAACATAAAAAAAATAGAATTTTAACTTGAAATTTCACTTTTTAAGAAAATTGTCAAAACTCGGAATATTAAAATGGTTGGCTTTAAATTTGATAATGATGGACATTAAATGCTGAAAATAGGATGAATTCAATTCAAAACGTATAAACTTGAGATTTAGTCAATTTTCTGAAAACAATTTGAACGAATTTTAAATCAACTTAAATTAAAGAAGAGTTTGAAACAACTGAATGTGTGCTCTTTCAATTTACGTTTTATATGTATTTTTGACATACTAGATACACCTTCATTTTGAAATTTTATTGATTATTTAAATGACTGAATTAAATGCTGATTTTATGTCTTTATGCGAATTGGAACAATGAAAAGTGGTGTTTGATAAACTGTTTTCATTATAAATATTGTTTTCAGTTAAATGTTGAAAAGTTGTGATTGACTGTTTGAACCATACAAGAATGATAGATAATTCTGCATGCGATGTTTTTTGGGAAAGTTACATTCTGGGATGGGTGCCGAATATGGGTGAATAGAGAGTGTAGTTTTGCTTTTTCCAAAACTACTTTTTTATTGTCATGCAAGACATCTTACTTGGCCAAGTAATTATTTTGTACCATTGAAATAGATGGGTTATTTGAGCTCTCTACCATATCCTAGTATCGAACTTGCTTCTTTCTTAATTGAATTAGAAAACTGAAAATGCTTGTGGATTACTAGTAGTACTAGGCTTGCACCAGATTTCATCTTGCTCGTAGACTGTTTTTTGCTAAGCCATTCATGCAGGGTCGGGTATTTCTTGATTAACTAAGAAATTCTGGGGAAGCGTAAGCTTCGAGGTTGGGCGGAAAAGCGCCTGATCCTTGCTCTTGTCTTCTTTTGAAGATTTTCTTATGGATAGAAGATCGACTGACTGATTCTTCTTTTAAAATTCTTTATTATTCATGATGTATATATTGACGAGCTTATGGTGACTGAATGCCTAAGTCTCAAGATTTGTAAACTAGATATGTATCCTCCATTGTAAATGTTATTTGAAATATGTATTTTGACACTTGTAAGATTTAGACTGAATATTATGATGTTATCTTTTTGACTTTTATGTCGTTTTATGTAATCAACTTGTTCTTATGAACGAATGTATGAATGTGATGACGACTTATTTGGAATATAATGGAATTTATTTGAAGTATTGTCGTTATGTTTTTAAGGAGTTTTCCGCTCTTTACATTTGGTATCAGAGCCCTAGGTTTGAACACTAGGGTCCTTTGTCCATTACGCTAAATGAACATTCCTTGATGTAGGAATTATGAGACATAATGGGTACAAGAGGTAAAGGAGCTGCTACAAGCAATGAGACTGATAGGTTGGATCAGATTCTTGAGCTCTTGAATCAGCAGGGTTCTAGAATGGACAATATGGAACAAGAGGTTCGAGGTATCAGAGAAGTGAAAAACCCTCGAGTTGAAATTCCCCAAAATCAGGAACAACCTAACAATGATGATGTAAGGGTTGAAGTACCTAATCCTCAAGCTAGGATTGAAGGGGAATTAGCAAAAGATTTGAAAAGAGTAGCACCGCCCAAGTTCAATGGTAAGACAATAGGTGATGGAGCAGAAGCTTGGGTTATTGAGATGGAAAAATACTTCGAGCTCAGGAACATGTCCAATGAAACCAAGGCAGTATGGGCTACATACCAACTTACTGGAGAAGCTGCTACTTGGTGGGATAATGAAAAGACTAAGAAGAAGTTACTACCAGGTGGAACTACATGGGAAGTATTCTTGAACTTGTTCAGGAAGAGGTGGCTTCCATAACTTTTCTTTGACAGGAAAATGACTGAGTTTCAGAATTTGGCACAGGGTGGTCTTACAGTTACCCAGTACTGGGAGAGGTTCACCAATCTCCTTAAGTACATACCGCAGTACCAGATGGATGAATGGTTTCGCATCCGTAAATTCATTCTTGGGTTGAGGCCACAGATTGGAGCTGATGTAGACATGCATAATCCATTGACGATGGATGAGGTCTTTGAGAAGGCCATGAAACAGGTAGTGAATTACAGGAAAAGTGTGAATGCAAAATCTAGTTTTGGAAACAGGAAGTTTCAAAATAATAACAATAACCAAAGGGGTAATAGCAATAATCAGTAGATTAGGAATTTGAAGAGAGGGAACAATACCCAGGATAAAGGAGAAGGTAATTTTGGCGGGAACAAAAAGGTGAAGAACAATAACACCAACTTCTCCAATATCAGGAACAGGACAGGTGGTCAGCAAGGGCCACGAGGTGGATGTTATACTTGTGAAGGAGATCATTATGCCTCCAATTGCACTTAGCGTACGGGAAATCAGCGAGGTGGTAATGATAGGCGAGCACCACAACACCAGATACATGCAGCGGTTGACAATCGTCAAGCCGATTTTCAGTCTACACCTATCCAGATGTCGGGTAAGCTTTTCGGTCAATCTGTTTCTATTTTGATAGATACTGGAGCTTCAGAATGTTTTATTAACCCTAAAGTAGTCGATAGATTACCTATTAGACCTAGATTTATGTCACAATCATGGACGGTTCAGTATGGAAATCGAGCAGAGAAGAGGGTAGATACATGTTTATCATGCAGCGATTTAGAATTACCTAACTTCCAAACTCAAGTTAACCTTTAGGTAGCACCGTTGGGTTCTTATGATGTGATCTTAGGGATCAATTGGTTAACTGAGCATAAGGCCATTGTGAACTGTGAGGATAAGGTGGTGAGTTGTTTGGATGACTATGGACATCCAGTAGAGATTCTAGGATCTCGAGAGCCCTTAGAGTTGAGACACATCTCAGCTATGCAACTTAAGAAAGCACATCGGAAGGGATGTTCCATTTATGCTATTTTGGTGAGTGATTTAGAGAATGCCTAACAGAGTCCAGAGGACTATCCAGTTCTCAGAGAGTTCTTGGATATATTTCCAGAAGAACTTACAAAATTATTGCCAAAGAGAGAATTTGACTTCTTAATTGAATTATTACCTAGAACGGAGCCACAATCCAAAGCTCCTTACAGAATGACTACTACTAAGTTGTATGAATTGAAAGCTTAGTTGTAGGAGATGTTGAAATAGTGATTCATAAGGTCGAGTGTATCGCCATGGGGTGCACCGGTAATCTTCGTTAAGAAGAAGGATGGAACCTTGCGACTGTGTATTGATTAGAGGATGCTTAATAAGGTTACCATCAAGAACAGGTATCCTCTACCTAGGATAGATGAGTTGTTTGATCAGATGAAAGGGGCCACTGTGTTTTCTAAGATTGATCTTAGATCAGGTTACCACCAATTGAGGATTAAGGATGAGGACATTCTGAAGACAGCTTTCAGAACTCGGTATGGACACTATGAGTTCACCGTGGTACCTTTTGGCCTAACGAATGCTGCAGTGACATTCATGAACCTTATGAACAGTATCTTTAGAGACTGTTTGGATGATTTTGTGCTCATATTCATTGATGACATTCTGATCTACTCTAAGACAGAAGAGGAACATGAGGAGAATTTGAGAATTTTTTTGCAATGTTTAAGAGATCGGAAGCTTTTTGGAAAGTTTTCGAAGTGTACTTTCTTTCAGAAGAAGGTTCACTATTTGGGGCATGTGCTATCTGCTGAGGGAATCTCTGTTGATCCTGCAAAGATAGAGGCGATAGTAGATTGGCCAACACCGAGAAGTTTCATAGAAGTTCATAGTTTCATGGGACTTGCAGGTTACTATAGGAAGTATGTTGAAAGGTTTTCTAGAATTGCAGCACCTATTACTTCTCTTCAGAAGAAGGGAAAGAGATATGAGTGGTCAGAAAAGTGCGAAGAAGCATTTCAGATTCTTAAACAGAAGTTGACATCAACACCAGTGTTGACTATACCGGATCCTAATGGTCACTTCATTGTGATTACAAATGCATCAGGTGAAGGTGTAGGAGCAGTGCTAATGTAGGAAGGCAAAGTGGTGGCATATGAGTCTAGGAAACTGAAGCAGTATGAGCTGAATTATGCACCAGATGATCTTGAGCTTACAGCTATTATGCATGCATTATAGATGTGGAGACATTATCTCCTAGGGAAGCCTTTTGAGCTTAAGACTGATCATTTGGGACTTAAGTACATCTTCACACAGCCGAACCTCAATGCGAGACAGAGGAGGTGGCTTGAGTTCCTGAGTGAGTACGATTTTGGTATCGAGTATATCAAAGGTAAGGAGAATAGAGTTGATGATGCTCTTAGCAGAAGAAGGCATCTATCTGCTATGGTGACCACAAGGTCAAACTTGAGATAGCAAGTGTTGCAGTATCTTCCAGGTGATGAGCATTATGACAGGGTTAGACAAGCCTTAGTGGCGGATCCTTCAGATCATAAGTTTGATGGTTATGTTATGGAGAATGATGGCATTGTCAGATATCAGGGAAGGATGTATATCCCTGAAGGTGGAGATTTGAGGAAGTTGATACTTGAGGAAGTTCATGATGCACCTTATCCAGGGCATCTAGGAGTCACAAAGATGGTAGTAGAGTTGAAGGCTTTGTATTTTTGGCCTAAATTGAAGAAAGATGTCATGGAGTACGTAGCTAGATGTTTGGAATGCCAGCGAGTCAAGGTCGAGCATGTGCATCCAATAGGACTTTTGTATCCCCACGATATACTTGAGTATAAGTGGCAAGTAATCAGTATGGATTTCATCTAGGGATTACCATTGAGCAGAAATAGGCATGATACCATCCTAGTAGTTGTTGATAAGCTAACGAAGGTTTCACATTTCATACCAGGGAATTTGAAGGATGGATCTTTGACTCTTGCAAGGAAATTTGTGCAAGATATATTCAGGTTGCATGGTGTACTAGAGACCATTATCTCTAATAGAGATACCAGGATGACATCTAGGTTGAATGCAACTTTGGGAACTAAACTAAATTTTAGTTCTGCATATCACCCACAAACCGATGGCCAAACTGAAAGGGTCAATCAGGTTGTGGAAGACTTGTTGAGGATGTACTGCATGGATCAGCAGTACAAGTGGGAAGAATATTTACTATTGGTTGAGTTTGCCTACAACAACTCATACCATTCTTCATTGGGTATGGCACCTTTTGAAGCACTCTATGGATGGAAATGTCGTACACCCATCAGTTGGGACAGGATAGAAGACAGAGTAATTATTGGTCCAGATATGCTCAAGGAAATGGATGAGTAGATGAAGTTGATCAAGGGTAGGTTGAAGGAAGCAGCCGATAGACAGAAGAGCTATGCTGATAGGAATAGGACATTCAGGTAGTTTGTTGCAGGAGATAAAGTATTCTTGAGGGTTAAGCCTCATAAGAGCTCTATCTTGTTTGGGAAATCATCAAAGTTGGCACCAAGATATGTGGGACCATTTGATGTACTGGAAGTTATAAATCCAATTGCTTATAGACTAGCGTTACCGCCTGCTCTTGCTCGACTCCATAATGTTTTCCATGTTTCTTTGTTGAACCCTTATCATCATGATATGACTCATATTCTTGATTGGCATTCATTACAGGTATAGGATCCAAGGGTGGTGCTAGTGAAGCCCATCCGAATCCTAGACAGACGTAGCATTAAGCTACGTAACAGAGATAGTACCCAGTATAAGGTCCAGTGGGATCAGTATACTGAGGACAGTGTTACATGGGAGGATTCTGAGATGATAGACCATCATTTTTCTCATTTGCTTTCATAGATTAGCATTTTTTTTGTGCGGAGATACTTGATACTCTAGTTTTGATTCACTTGTTGTGAACTTGATAGTGTGGATGCTACTATTTGCTTATGTTTATGTTGGAGAACTATGATGCTAGTTACTATTTCATTATGCTTGATTGAGACACTATGCTTTACTTACTGAGATACTATGCTTTATTGATTATGATTGTATGTTTTTAATTATGATGATGTTATGCTTATTGAATGACAAATAAGACATCGAGATGATGTCTCTTCCAAGAGGGGAAGGATGTCACGTATGAAATTTACACTTATCTATTTAAATGCAGACTTTACCATTTATGTCGAATTAGATTATTTAATGATTATTCTAATGATGATTAATTGAAATTCGAAATGAAATGAAGATGATATTGAATTGAAATTGAAATGTAAATTATTGTATTTACGTTTATTTCGGGGTTTGTCATTACTGATGATAAATTGAGTGCAAGTGAACGCAAGAAACAGGTGAACGAGGTTGAAGGCGAGAACACCGATCAGGTAGAGTTGTTTAGCCGATTGACGTGTGCGAATAGATGGGATCTCACACACTCACGTAGATTGATATTTTAAATGTCTCGTGCATATATTGTGCTTGCAAATCAAAAAATCTAGTTTTGGTTTGATTTCTTAAAAAATTGTAAAAAAATGTGCTTTTGTAGATAATTTTGTTAAATTATGAAATTTAATGCAATTTAAATAAAATAGATGGTGAATTTAATATTTTATTCTTATTTTTGAAATATGAAGTTGAAATTTTGAAAATTTGATGTAATTGAGTTTTAAACTTGATTTTTATTAAATTTAGTTTAATAAAGTTATTATTAAATTTAAATGTTATTTAAATTGAAATAGTGAAAATAAATGAATTTTTATATTTAGAAATAGATTCAATTTTAAAATTTAGTTAAATTGCGAAATGAAAATTGAATTCCGTTCAATAATTTTGAAATTGAAAATTGTAGTCAAAATTGAACTCAGGAAAAATTGAAAGAAGTAAATATCTTAAAAATATCTTTAACTAAGAGATTGAAATTGATCTGAAGATCAATTGGAGAGAATGGTGGATCTGAGCATGCATGAATGCATAAGAAAATCTATATCTTGTGGAAAAATCCAAAATTGAAAGAGAGGAAAATTTAGACACTGAGAGAAGAAATTTGAAATAAAATACATAGGAAAATTCATCTGGAAGGCTTGATAATTGTGTTTATGACCTCACCCAGCCACAAAGGAGAAGAGGGTAATTGTTTTTGAACAAGGAAAGCAGTCCCCACGTAGGAAGGAGGAGCCAACAAGGCTTAGGCACAGAGCTCCCACACAACCAAAGGTGGACAGTCAGTAGCTAAGGTCCTTCTCCAATCGCAGCCCCATCCAATCCAAGCGCGGTTAATAGGAATACTCCCCACACAACTCCATATAGCAAGCAAGTGCAGAGTGAAGAGGCGCGGCCCAAAGGGAGATCCACGCACCTGCTCACACTGCATGCGCCTCCTTGCGTAGTCCATAAGGGAGACCTCTCCCAACATTATTGATAGCCACTTCGTAGCAGCAACAAGAAGGAATACAAAGAAAAGGTGTGGCCAAGGCTGGGGTAAGGTGCGGATCACCTCCCAGAAACTAATCTCTTCACATGCACACCAAGAATTTACCAGTCACCTCACAGCAACAAAAAAAAATTGAATTTGGAAAAGAGAGAGAGACCTGACAGTAATTAGGAAAGAGCAAAATGAATTTCCCAGGTAGGAGTTTTGAGTTTTAAATTTGCAAATTAGATCTTAAATTTTGTTTCCAATGAATTCTGAGAATGATTATCAGAAAGAAAGTATTTTCCCAGATTTTAAAGATAAATTGTGAAACACAGATTTAGGAGAAATCTTGATATAAACTCTTGAATTTATTAAAATTGACAAATTTAGAAATAAACCCAAACAAAAAACAAGTTTACAGTTCAGATTCAGAAACAAATTCATTTGAAAAAAAAAATCCAGCTGTCTAAATATATTTCCAGAATTCAGAAAAGAATAGAAATAGAAATTTAATTTAATTATGTTGAGAATTAGTTAAATTTTGAGTTAAATCATTCAAAGAACGATGAACTGAAATTAGAAAACCAGAATGAACTTGGAAACAAACAGATCATATTGAGAGAAAACAGAAAAATGTTGATGCAAACTAGTTAAATTATTTTGACAGAATTTAAAGAATCATTGATAGAAAAACATAAAAAAAATAGAATTTTAACTTGAAATTTCACTTTTTAGGAAAATTGTCAAAACTCAGAATATTAAAATGGTTGGCTTTAAATTTGATAATGATGGACATTAAATGCTGAAAATAGGATGAATTCGATTCAAAACGTATAAACCTGAGATTTAGTCAATTTTCTGAAAACAATTTGAACGAATTTTAAATCAAATTAAATTAAAGAAGAGTTTGAAACAACTAAATGTGTGCTCTTTCAATTTATGTTTTATATATATTTTTGACATACTAGATACACCTTCGTTTTGAAACTTTATTGATTATTTAAATGACTGAATTAAATGCTGATTTTATGTCTTTATGCAAATTGGAACAATGAAAAGTGGTGTTTGATAAACTATTTTCATTATAAATGTTGTTTTCAGTTAAATGTTGAAAGATTGTGATTGACTATTTGAACGATGCAAGAATGATAGATAATTCTGCATGCGATGTTTTTTGGGAAAGTTACCTTCCGGGACGGGTGCCGAATATGGGTGAATAGAGAGTGTAGTTTTGCTTTTTCCAAAACTAATTTTTTATTGTTGTGCAGGACATCTTACTTGGCCAAGTAATTATTTTGTACCATTGAAATAGATGGGTTATTTGAGCTCTCTACCATATCCTAGTACCGAACTTTCTTTTTTCTTAATTGAATTAGAAAACTAAAAATGCTTGTGGATTACTAGTAGTACTAGGCTTGCACTAGATTCCATCTTGCTCGTAGACTGCTTTTTGCTAAGCAATTTGTGTAGGGTCGGGTATTTCTTGATTGACTAAGAAATTCCGGGGAAGCGTAAGCTTTGAGGTTGGGCGAAAAAGCGCCTGATCCTTGTTCTCGTCTTCTTTTGAAGATTTGCTTATGGATAGAAGATCGACTGACTGATTCTTCTTTTAAAATTCTTTATTATTCATGATGTATATATTGACGAGCTTATGGTGACTGAATGCCTAAGTCTCGAGATTTGTAAACTGGATATGTATCCTCCATTGTAAATGTTATTTGAAATATGTATTTCGACACTTGTAAGATTTAGACTGAATATTATGATATCTTTTCGAATTTTATGTCATTTTATGTAATCGACTTGTTCTTATGAATGAATGTATGAATGTGATGACGACTTATTTGGAATATAATGGAATTTATTTTAAGTATTGTCATTATGTTTTTAAGGAGTTTTCCTCTCTTTACACCCAAGCACATCTCATGCACCCAACAGATTAGACCTTTCTTTGCAAAAATGCATGACAAGCCGCCAAAGTATATGGAGATTACTGGTGATGCTTAAAAAAAAGAATAGGCTTGCACTATAATAATTTGCACCATGTTAGGTATCCAGTAATAATTAAGGGACATCCATCAAAGCATAAAAGCATAATTTTTTGAATGTAGCAGCATAGCAAAGGCACATGAACTTTTTGACAAAATTCCTCAAAGAAGTGTGGTCTCATGGAGTGCAACGATTGCATGATGTGTAGAAAATGGGTTTATTAAAAAACTCCTTTCAGAAGGTTCAAGCAAGTTCCACTTCAGATCACCCAAGATTTCACAAAAGCTTCTATGCAAAAAACAACAATGAAGAATTTACACACAGATTCACTCTTGAATGATTTCACATTGTAATAAATTTATTTGTAGCTTATAATATGTAGATGAGATTTGGTATTCTTTGGAGTTTCCTGTCATGGAGCTTCCACCCTATTCTCTATCTAGATAATTCCATCTACAAAATTTACTCTATTATCATTTACTAATAGATATTTTTGCAAATTCAGCACTTAACTTAATGCTGAGAAAGTCATGCTTGCAACAATTTTTTTTTTTGTTTTTTACAGTGAGGATAAGAGTAATAGGGCGTCCCAAAACTCAAAGTAACATGGACAGGCACAAATAATTTTACATTCCTAACAAATATTTGATGTTCCCATTTCAAATGAAAACAAATGTGATGCCCGAGCAAGAATAAAAGAAAGATACTTCAACAGGCTGCTTTTCAAATGTTTTAATTAAGAACAGACCATAAAAATCAATAATGCATTAAACAAAATTTGAATCCTGAACAAAAACAAAGAGTCTATAGTCCTATTTCTTGTGATAGAAAATAGATTAAAGTCAATAAATGTGAGCGTAATTTACTCCTCCTCCATAGTAGGGCTAATAAGATGAAATGAATGCAAATGGAGGCTACTGAGAAGCCCCACCCTCCTTCTAGAGCCAGACTGTAGACACTAAGCTTCAAAAACTTCAAAAAATGAACCACATTAGTATTTTTAGTTTGTTTAAATCAAGTAAAACTAGCATCTCTATGGAATATTGAATCATACTAAATAATGCAAACAAAACGCTAAAATACCAAAGAGATTAATTGAAAGCATGTGAATTATGTTCAAACCTATTCCATAGTGGGAGTGGTGCCCCTTATGATGTGGAAAGGATTCCCTTTCCCACCCCCTCATAAGCAAGGATGCCAAAATGCAAGTGATGATAACACAAATGCATGAGATTGTAGATCAAATTGTGGAGGATTAATACAATAGAGGGGGTCTCTATTTATAACTAAGAAGGATGGAAGAATGTAAAACATGGAGGATGTGGGACTAAACATGAGCCAATGACAAGACACCACTTTTCAAGATGTGAGAAGATGAGGGTTGTGCACATTTTCATCAATGTGCCAAAGAGGGGGATATTTGAAATTCAAAAGATGGCTTGTTGGAGGGAGAAGCAAGAGTCTTAAATGCCAAATGGGAGACATGTGAGAGACAATGTAAGAGGAGTTAATTCCATGTTGGAGGACAAGACATGTGGGAGGAAAATTTAAATTTGAAGAATATTGCATCTTGATGCCCTTTTTGAAGGAAATTAGTTGAAATAATAAATCAAATAAATTGATTATTGTGCAAGTTGCAAAAGCTAGAGAAAAGAGGATTAGTGTTAGAAAGAGAAAATGAATCTTCTTGTGGAAGATGCCCCAATGCTCGATTCTTGATTTTGCTTGTGAAGAATGACTAAAAGTCCAAAAAATTCCTCAAAAATGACCTAAAAACATGTATTTATAAGCAACAATACCTAATTGTTGATTATTTTGATCTAAGAGGTCGACACCCATTGGGAATTTTTAGCAAGCCGGACATTTTCTTGCTCAAAAAAGCAAATAACCCTAAAAAGGACTAAGTTGCCACCTTGGGTGACTTAGTCCCACCACGGGTTTTTGAGGTTGCATCTATGAATTTTGAGTGATTTTGGTGTTGTTTGTTGGGGCTTGTATGATTCCTTAGGTAAAATTGGCCTCAAAGTCAAAAATAATGAGCCTTAGGGGCCTATAAATGTTATTTTAGGAGGATGATTGATGCAAAGGTACCTAAAGTAGGACGAATTTAGGCACAAAATTGTCTTTTTCTTCAAATGTATACAATTTTTGGTGACATAGGGTTATTCCAAAGGAAAGGTTTCAAAAACTTGTTGATGAAGGAACAAGAACAAATCGTAATGTCTATTATTTGAAGGAGGCTAATGGAAGAATTTTCTATTTGGCCCAATCTGTAGAAAGTTGGTTGTGGCATAAAAGGTTGGGGCACATCAACTTTGACAACATGGTAAGGATCAGTTCCTCTCATGTAGTGAGAGATTTGCGTAAGCTGACCAAGCCTACAAACACATTTTGCATATAATGTTAGATGGGAAAGAAAAGAAAGAAGAGTTTCAAAAGCAAGGAGTGCTCTATTTCAATATCATTGGAGTTAATTCACACTAATTTATGTAGACCTACAAGGACAAGGAGCCAACAAGGTGAAAGGTACTTTACATTGCTTATAAATGATTACACTAGAATGACTTGGGTTACTTTCTTAAAAGAGAAATCATAAGCCTTTGATAAGTTCAAGATCCTTAAAGAAAAAGTGGAAAATGAAATGGATACTAGAGTCAAATGTTTAAGGTCAAATAGAGGAGGTGAATTTACGTCATATGAGTTTAAAAACATTTGTGAAGATCGTGGCATTATGAGCCATATGTCTACTTCTAGAACCCTTTAGTAGAGTGGGGTAGTTGAAAGAAAAAAATAGAACTCTGCAAGAAATGGCTAAAACAATGATGAAAGATGTTGACCTACCAGATCTATATTGGAACAAAGTACTTCATACTATTGTTTATTTTCTCAATAGAGTATATTTGAGGGTAAATTTTCGTTAGGAGCAAGGAATACTAATGCTAAAACAAGAGGCTAAGAAAGATGATTGAAAGTAAAAATGTCAAATTAGATGAAGATTTATGTCAAATCTCATATGAACATGAACATAATTGAAGAAGAGGAAGAACAAATTGAAGAGAAAGAAGAGAAGGAATTGGAACTAGTGAAGACTCTCAAGACTCCAACAAAATATGTGCCAAAAAATCACTCTCTAGATCAAATCATTAGAGACAATGATGAAGGTGTGTTGACTAGGAGGAAGTTTGCAAGAACCAATGAGCAAGTAAATTTGTGCTTGTTGTCAAAATTTGAGCATAAGAACTTTGTGGATTCCAGCAAAGAGGACAATTGGATTAAAGTAATGGAGGAAGAACTGGATCAGATAGAAAATTATTAGACTTGGGAAATAGTTCCCAGACCTTCCAAATTGGTTTGCAAAGGATATTCACAAGTAGAAGGCATTGACTTTGAGGAAAAAAATTATCCAGTAGCCAGAATGGACGATTTAAGGACGCTTCTTGCTCTTACTTCTCATAAGAACTTTAAAGTATATTAGATGGATTTCAAGTCACCTTTTCTAAATTTCGATTCGGAGGAGGAAGTATATATTAAGCAACAAGATAGCTTCTAGTTATTTGAATATCTAGACATGGTTTGTAGACTCAAAAAATATTTGTATGGTCTTAAGAAAACTCTAAGAGCTTGGTATGCATGGCTAGATAAATATCTACTTCAACAAGGATTAAGGAAGGGTAATGTAGATAGTAATCCATATTTTAATGTTTATGAAGACAATTTGTTGATTGTAGTTGTGTATGTTGATGACATCCTCTTTGGTGGAGATGATAATATGTACAAAACAATTGTAGAGGAGATGGAGTTAATCATTGGTGATTTATCCTTTTTTCTTGGTCTTCAAATTATTCAACAAGATGGTGGAATTTTTATTTCTCAAGCCAAATATGTAATGGAAATTTTGAAGAATTTTGGAATAGATGATTCCAAACTTGTGGGTACCCCTATAATTATTGTACTTAACTACTTCTAGACCTGATATCATACATGTTGTATGTTTGGTTGCTAGATTTCAAACCAATCCTAAGAAATCTCATGAAAAATTTGTGAAAAGGATTTCTAGATACCTAAAGGGTACTCTGAATTATGGGCTATGATATAAAAAGGATCATAATTTATCTTTGAGTGTCAATACCGATGTTGATTAGGCAGGTTGTGTTGATGAATGGAGAAGTGCAATTGGGAGTGCTTTCTTTTTGGAAGACAAATTGGTCTCATGGTTTAGTAAAAAGTAAGATTTGGTGTCCTTTTCCATAGCAGAAGTAGAATACATTGTTGCACTCATGTGTTTTGGATGAAGCATGATTTCAAGGATGTGAACATGAATTATGATGAACCTATTCATATACTATGTGACAATATAAGTTCTATTAAAATTTCCAAGAATCTGGTAATGCATTCAAGGACTAAACACATCTCAATTTGGTACCATTTTTTGAGA